>CABEEJ010001715.1:96626-122607 GCA_901482245.1 Timema douglasi
AATCCTCTGTAGCTGATGTCATTAAAGCCCCTGGTCAGTTACACTTTAAGTTTTCTCCAACAAAGAGGATCACACTAAAGAAAACCAAGAACAAGAACATTGTCATGAAAGGAGAAATCAACTACCGAGTGGATACAGGAACTTTTAAACCATTTTTGAAGAAAGGTAAAAGTATACATTCAATCAATCCTGAGCCGCTACCATCCCAAGTTCCAGTGAAAGCAGAAAAAATTGAAGATGTCAAGAAATTGTTAAACAAACATTTTGGAGAAGGATGGGATGAACAGGATGGAATGGACTACTACAGGCAGGTGCTTCTGTATTCTACAGAAAGTGAGGTAGAAGATTTTTATGAAGCAGAAATACCACTACCTGAAGACTGTGAGGATCTCAGAATTTGAAATATCTCAAGTAATTTAGTGAAAATTTAAAAACATTGTGTGTTACATTAACTGTATTTAACTTTTTTAATAGACATTGAGTAATATTTTATACTGCGTAATACTTTCATGTTATTCATTTTGTTTTGAAGCTTCTATTGCTTTCTACTCTATGTATGCTCTTTGCACCAAAACTGACCTTATCCTATTTGTTTGTTTCCATAACTGCTTTTGTACATTGATTTGTAGCAAAACTCTTCTTATCTAAATATTTTAATTAAATATCTTTTGTACCAATTGATGAATACATTTTTCTTTCTAGATTTATAATCCTAATTGTATTCACATAATATATAATTAAAAGTTGGACTTCTTAACATCAACGTAGAGTCAGAAAAAGTTTTTCGCATTTTACTCAAAATCACTTCATGTGGATGAGACAAGTTTTGGAACTCACCCCCTCATATATATATATAAAATGTATATAATATACTATATATTATAATTATAAATAAATTTATTTAAACTAACTTTTACTATCTGTGATTATTCACAAATTATGCTCAGATGCTATGTGCAATCGTATACGCCGTGTGAACAGTCTTGAGGTAAAACTTGTATGCAATCAACGCCATCAAAATATTGAAAAATACAATTTCTTGCACAACTTTTTGTACAAGATGTTGTGTCATGTGTACCTAGCTTAAGAGGAAATTCGCTGGTACTCGTCTAAAGTGAGCATTAAAAACATCTATGTATATAAACAACCAGTAGCGCACCCATAAGGTATTCCAACCACTTAGATAATAGAGATTCAAATAGCAGAAGCTATTATTTATGCTTTTTAGTGAGGAATTCTCCATCTAGATATCATATTCTGACCCGTTTCCAGCTGTCATTTTTCAATTGTTCAGAATATGACACTTAGATAATAACAAAGGCCGCTGGTGCCAAGGAAAACCGACGGGGTTTCCAATAGGTTGGCCTAGTTAGGTCGGAACCGCACTGTCTAGAGCAGGGATTTACAACTTGTAAGGGCTCGAGGGCCACAGTGGAAGCCTTAGGCATGATTGCGGGCCGCACTTTAATAATAGGCCAATTTTCGTATAACTCTGCAAATAGAACAGAGGTACCAGTATGAAATAATATGTATTGTTTTATTGAAACAAAGGCTTAATCATTTTATTTGATAAACACACTATTTTACAATTGCATAAAAGAGTGAAATTAAAAATAAACAAAAATTATTATACCAAACGCAATTGAATTTCGAAGAAGAGCAACAATGTCAGTTTATTTGACTTAATATTTGACAAATGGCACCCAAAAAAAACTAATCCAAAGTCAAACTGAAATTAATAATATATTCAAAATAAAACTTAAAAAAGGACAATTTAGTGGGAGTATTGTGATCGATCAGCTGCCTCTACCAATGAACGAATGTCCACCTCCAGCTCTGTTGTTGCTAATCTCAAAAGATGCAGCAAGGAAGAATCTGCAAGTCGACTTCTGTACTGATTTTTAATGAATTTCATAGAAGAAAAAACACTTTCACATATGTACGTGCTCCCAAACATTGAAGTCATTTTTAGTCCAAATTGTCTTAAGTTTGGGTATCTTTCGCTGGATAGCAGTTTAAAAAAATGTGATCCCTTTTCTTGTCTGGTCTGTAGGAACGTATCGGCTTGTAGATCGCACAGTTCAAGTTGTAGGTGTGGTTCTTGTTCCTCGATTGTAACACCAAGAGGATTCATGTAAAGCTGTACACTGCTTTTCAGTGTTTCAGTTTCCTTGAATCGTGTGTTGAATTCTTCAATGATCTCTTGAATGTGTGAACTGAGATCTGAAAAATCTACATTTTCCTGATCTTTTGACGCCACTAATTGTAGACAGCAAGGGAAATGTGTCAACTCATTGTTTTCCAAAGAACGTTTGAAAATATTTAACTTATTTCGAAATCCATTTACAATTCCCACCATATCTGATACGACCTGGTTTCTTCCTTGAAGACTCAGGTTTAAGGTGTTAAGGTGATTTGTCATGTCTGTTAGGAAAGCTAACTGCTTTAAAAATTCTGGGCTTTGAATTTCTTCTTCTAGTTCTGTGGTATCAGACGAGACAAACTTATTAAGGAATTCAGGGATTTCCTTGCGAATAGCAAAAAACCGTTCAAGGCACTTTCCTGCACTCAGCCACCTTACATGGTTGTACAGCAGCAAGTCTCCATATTCTGCCTCAATTTCCAGCAAAAACTGCTTTAGTTGTCTATGCAAAAGGGCTCGATTTCCACCTCTTAACATATTAATAATTTTAACCACAAATTTAAAAACTTCCGTTTTCTTCATTGATTTCCCACATAACGCTCCCTGGTGAATAAGACAGTGGATCATAGGACACGTTACGCCATTTTCTTTTAGCAATCCCGTCAGACCTGTCTTCTCCCCTGTCATTGCTGGCGCTCCGTCTGTCACAATGGTTGAACATTTACTGAAGCCTCCAACTCTGTCGACAGTTTTTTTTAAAGCATCATAAATGTCCCTCCCTTTTGTTGTTCCTTGAAGAGAACAGACATCAAATAGCTCCTCTTTACTGCTGAAATCTTCGAAGGTGGTGCGTATAAATATTAATAGCTGACTGACATCTGACTGGTCAGTGCTTTCATCAAGGCATAGCGAGAAATGCATGCTTTCTTTAACCAATCTAATCAGCGATTTTTCTACTTGTTCTCCCATATCAATGACCCTTCTCTGTACAGTTTGGTTGGAAAGTGGCACTGATTCAAATTTCTCAGCCATTTTAGCATCTCCAAAAGCCTTTGCCATTTCCATAGCACACTTTTTAACCAGACTGCCTTCAGTGAAGGGTTTTTTCGCCTTTGCAAGTTCAAGCGACACCGCGTAGGAGGCGTACAGAGAAGATGACTGATTTTGTAAGACTTTAATAAACATACCTGTTTGCTGTCTTAATTTCTTTTTGAAGTCTGCAACTAGTGCGTGTCGAGCTTCTTCCTTATATGTTGCATACTTGTCCTCATGCATTGTTGAGTAGTGTCGTTTAACATTGTACTCTTTTGGTACAGACACAATTTGCATGCATACCAAACACTGAAGCTTCCCACTGTTGTTAGTAATTAAATAGTCACTCTCCCAGCTTTCCTTGTAAATTCTGTTTTCATTTTCAATTTTGCGTTTCTTTGAGTTTCCGCTCATTTTTATTCACGTAAAAGACACAAGCAACGGTACACTTTACACTCAACACAAAACAAAGCCTTCAAAATGTAAAGTAACTTGTGAAACTTCACTACACGTCAAGCAAACGCGACTGAGCCAGAGTGGAGACGAGAGGAGTAGCCAGCAAGCCTTACCGGGCGAGTCTATTGTTACGGGAGTGAAGGGGAGAGAGGTCAGTAGAAGGGCCCAACTACTTTTGCTGGGTCCTGCACTGTGCGATGCAGTGCGTAACTTGTAGAACGGCTGACTATTATTTCTTTATCAACTTCATTTGCTCATTTTTGCCTTATGAATATTAATACATTTTTTGAAGAGCTATGAAATATTTTTCGTATCTTTTCTTGAGATTAAAAAAAAATTCTTAAAATGATTTGCGGGCCGCCAGTTGGAAACCCCTGGTCTAGAGTCTAGACCGTGTTCCGTCTCATATAAATAAACATCACAATTCACAATGTTGGTATGCTTCCAGTCACATGTTGACACCTTTCATAATTACACCTTGTTTTAAGATTCCAACTCATCCTCTTTTTATTGCCTTGCGTGACATTATTTTTAATCTTCCCACCTGGAACATTTTCCGCCGGGAAGTATCGTAAAATTAGACGAGAAAAGAACGTTAAAAAGGGAATGTAAGAAAGGAAATGTTTGGTTTGAAAACATACCACGAATAAATGGATCTTTCCCCCCATTTTATTCCCTTTTCTTTGAAACGATCTGATTACTTGCTCTGGACTTAAAGTAGAATATACAACTTCGTTCTAGGAATTGAGAAAGATTCGTTGAGAAAGAATTGTTTTACTTAGTAGTTTTTACTACTATTTTTGTTCTGAGAGTTGGAGTAAATCTACGTTATCTTGATTTCTCGTGCAGTCATTCGATACGGTTCTACCAGAAATGCTATTACTTACTCGACAGTTAGTAAGATTGAGAAAATTGTTGATATCCATACCACTTCCTAAAATTGCCGGGATGTAGATTTAAATTATGGTGCGTTGTCTGTGCCCAGAATCTATTATAATCTAAACGGCACATTCACGGTAGGTCGAAATTTGTGTGGGTTATCTTAAAACTATTAAATCAACTGTTTTCATGAGGTTCATGGCCGAGAGTGCAAAAGCTTAAATCAGTCTTAGGGCCCATATGGTGTTGATGCTTATTCCATGTCGGGGACTTTCAAAGGTAGACTTATTTTTCAATATCAATTGAAATCAAGATGCCCCAAATTTTGACAATCAAAATTTACAGATCCGATTATTTTAATCTTTTATTTCACAATTTTCCAATAGTTTCATCATGAATTAAAGTACCTGTCTTTCTCTAACTGTGAATTGCTTACACTCAATCTATTTAATAAATAATTTTAAAATATAAATATTTTAATAACACTCCGAAAGAAAGGCCATTTCCTTTTTTTCTTAAACAAGTGTGAATTGTGTAGTTATGTACGTTTTAAAAACTTTATTACGACAGGGATATTACACGCCATTCAGAGCTATAAATATATATTTTATTGGCACGCACATAAATTTACGAAAATCAAATCTTCACAATAACAGTAGGAGTTCTTTTTAGAAAAATACTGCATCTTAAAAAACAAAACTTAACCTGATATTATAAATAACATGGAAGGTGGAAGAGAGGAGGGGGATTTAACTCTTTTATTTTATAGCTTGGGCTGCTTCTTCTCTCGGAAGAAACTGTCTCACAAGAAGAGACAGAATAAGATGGGAACGAAGTACCCATTCATTGCACCATTGTACTCGTCTAGATAACTTGGTTATACGTCTGCATCCTTTGAACTCCATCTTGGAGACCTTCGTCACCTCCTTTTAGTGTGCTGCCCTCCTTTACTTCGTCTAGCCTCCTTTGATGAGGGCTACATAGAGGAAATTGATTACCATGATATTACCGTCACAAGTTACCAGTCGACAGGGAAGGCCCACTTGCATTAACCTTCCTTTAAAATACTCACCCCCTATAGCCACGCCTCCCCGTCGGGGCATTACTGGGGCTGTGCGTCCATCTTCGGGTTGAGAAGAGCGAAAAAGGAGGAGGCGCAAGAGGGAGGTTATGTGCCATGGCTAAGAAGGTGCTTCAACTAACTGTCCACTTGCACTACCTTGCGATGTTCCAGCAGATTAACTAGAGAAACACTCACATAGACAGAAGAAACGTAGAGAGGTAGAAGGAGAAAAACCGACGCACAGAAACACAAAGGAAAAGAGAAAGAGAGAGCGAGAGAGTGAGTGAGTGAGAGAGAGAAAGCACTTATTTACAAAACATTTTGGTTTGGCTCGGTGTTTCTAAAAGTAATGCCATGTCAGTATTTTTTGGGGGGTGATTAATTCAGTTCGGAAGTTTTGTATTGAAAATAAGATGGCAACTATCGCGAAATAACTGGCATTGTAGATACTGTGAGAGCTACGACTAGCATTCAATATGTAATAAATTACTCATCCTTCCGCAAGAATGGTTAGTGCTATTAACGAAAATTAAGATAGTCTACTTAAAAAAAATGCTTCTTAGTCATAATTAAAACTTTAAATATAGTTCAGGATAGTCGGTCATATTTTTAAAATAAGAATAAAGCTATACAAGTAAAAAAATAACCAACGTTTGTCAGTAATTATATTTCAAAAAAAGACCTTTGTTTATAATTTTTAATATTAAAACAACCTTTTTAATGCGTTATCCCCTGATTATTTTGTTTATACTTCGCATGTGCCTCTGCCTTTATTTAAACATCCCTGAAAAATTTAATCTTTCATGATTAGTGTTAATTTTGTTTATTGCTGTCATGATAGTTGGTATTCGTGCCACGGCACAGCATGGAACGGCACGGCATTAGTCAATTTGTGTTGAATTCAGTAGATTTCATTTTATTCGTTTGTTCGACTCAAAGGCTAATTAAATCTAAGGTGGTGGAACTGGGAAGGTAACTTGAAGGAAATCCACTCACATTAACGTAGAGTATGGGTAAACGCCAACGATAAATAACATTGAAAAGCACCCATAGTTCATCCAAAGAGATTCGAACCTAGGCAATCGAGTATTCAGTGATATTGGTGATTTAGACCGTGCGACCGCCAGTGCAGGTAGTTACTGTAGGTAGGTATGCATATCTACAGTATAATTTTGATTGGAAGAACATCTTAGAATGCGTATAACTTGAACAGGTAAGTAATAAGTGGTGCTAAAAAAAACCTCCTAGAAAATACAGACATATTATTGCAGTAGACATTGATAATATTTTAATATATTACTAGGTAGTGCTATATTACAGGTAATGATGATACCTATCAAGAATGACAGCTGCATATCACATGACTTGCCGTATGAATCCGTGAAAATAAATCTAGTATCTTTTCTTTCTGTTGGATAAGGTTTTTATTAAGAAAAGAGAACTGTAGCCTACATGTATATATATATATATATATAGTTTTGTTAAGCATCCCTCTCATTGACGTTAAACTTTTATTTTAAATAAGCACCAAATAAATATTATGAAAAAATAAAGAGTTTTCACAGCGCTTACCAACGTATATTTGGATTGCCCTAGTAAGAACCAAATCTCCAAGCGGGAAAAATTACTAAATCTACTTTGATATAGTCATAGGCCAAGACATGTCTTTTAAACAGCCACTTTGGAAAGATGTGTTTAATTTCGAACCTTAAAACTTGGTTATTCTACATTTATTTTTATATGCCCTAAAGGTTCTTCCTAGGCCAAACCTATAATAATTTTTTTTCCATATCTACCCAACTTTGTACGGATAACACTCAGGATAAATTATGCATTGTGTTTTTCGTTTAAGTTTGGCAAGTCCCAAACAGGCTTTTTTATTTTAATAAGTAAAGCTATAGCTTATCTAATTTTACAAATACTTCTACACTTTCATGAGGTTTGAAGGCGATAAATGAGACGTACTTTTTGACAAAGTCTATAATAATATCGTTATACTGTTAGAGTAATAGGTTAACTCTAAATTTAGAAATTACGCATTTTACCCACTCACAGACAAACGGTCAGATTCATGTCTTGAAATTATCTACTTTCAGTTTCTCTGACCACAACTAGCAATATAGAACATTGTTTAACGTTCAACTAATTTTAGAAATAAGCTTAATTAACTAATTAAACGTAGGTAAAAAAACAACAACTATGCTACATGCATAGCTATTAAAAAATTGATAAGTTTTAAAATTCACAAATAGGGATTTGAATGCTTATTGAGTAGTTAATTTTAATTATCGTTATTTTAACGAATCAAATGCTTTAAGTTAATTCATTAAGACAATATATTGAAACAGAGCATACATAATCTAAGTTTACGGAATAATTACCTTATTATTTTCCCCTTACATTATTTTGTAGTTTGAACACTTAAGGTATTTCTGGTGATCAGTGTGTTAGAAATCGTTAGAATTTAAAAAAAATAGATAATAACTAAAAATAAAACTAGTTAATAAAATAAGATGGTACTATAGACTTTAGAATGTAAGCATGGTTTACTAATATAATATTATATAAAGCCAACTTGGACTTGGTTTGAATCATATCTTGTCCACGTACGCTCTATTTTTCTTTGTACTTATTCTTTAGAATAAGGACTAAGCAGTAAGACAATATGATCTGTACAAGGACTCCCTATATGACGAGCTTTTAAACAAATACACGAGCATAGACGTGCTAAACAGTCAGCGAAAATATTTATCATTAATTTATTTTAGCATCCGTTCGTGCTATATGCTTATGTACTCTATGACGTTAGTGGTTTTACGTATAAGGAAGGCTATATTCATAGGAAGTATATTTGCATTTGCGTGGAGGGAGAGTGGAAAACCATTAAAAAACACTCTCAGTACACCCGAGCTATATTCTAGCCTCGATCTTCCCGCCATCGACAGTCTAATCTATTGCGAGAATAGCGCCTTAAGCAACATGGCTACCGAAGTTGATCTCATTCATATTAACAAGTCTTATTTTCACTCACATACCTTTAGTAACAATTCCGAGGCATCTCTACTAAATGATATATATTTTAATCTCATTTTATATAAACAAACTTAAAAGTAAAACTATGAAAATGCTAACAAACTTAAAAGTAAAAATATGAAAATGTTGACTGTGATTATTGAATTTGATAAAAATAAAATGACACCCCCCTCCCCCACCCTCACCAGGATGAATTTGATTAAATGAAATATTATACTCTCTCATTGGTTGACACGACATCTAACGATTTGGATTATGGAGTATGTGAATAAGATTTAAATATATTAAGGAACCTAGGGATATTAATTAAATAGAACTACGGAATTATATACTATACTATTGTGTGTAGCCCGAACGGGTAGTAAGACGTGGCGATAAAAAAAGGTCAAAATACATACTATACAACTTGCTTGTATGGGAGGGTATGAGATGTAAATGGGCAAACTCGTTTGTATGGCTCACCGATAATGTGGAGGTTGGGGGGTAGAATCTCTGCCAGGTGTACACTATTTTTTTTTTATCTAAATTATTTTCTACGCTCCCTCTATGTGAATTAGGATACATTAACTCTGAATTCATGCTTCGTCATCCTTAATTAATTCCTGTGATTAAATTCGTAAAGCCCGAATGGGTGGTGATGCGTGGTGAAAAAAAACCCCATAGTTTATAATATAATTGAGGGAAGATTGCACAATATTTTGAGGGCGTGAATTCGTTTCAAGTTTATAAGTCTGTGCTACATTAAAAATAAGATCATGCTAGACTCGACACACAAGGTAGGATGACGTATGATAGAAGTAAACGCCAACTTCTTGCAATACAACCAACGACCAAAAATAAGTAGAGTTTAATTTGACGAATCTTGCACGTGTAGGCTCTCTAACACGTACTTATGGACTCCTGGTCTGGGGGGAATCCCAGACATTCTCCAAGTCAGGAGTAAGTTTATCAAGCGGTACTACGGGTCCACGTTATCGATTCAGAGAGGGATAGACTCGCAGAATCACGTACAGCACACTCTATCTCCGTCGCTACGGTTTTAAATCCCGCCTGCCTTTGTTTGAGAATGGGGAAGTTCCTTCTTTACCCCCCTTTCTCTCTCTCTCTCTTTTTTTTTTTGCAACTTTGTAATCCACTCAGCGATTATAAACTTGCTCATGATTGCTCGCTCGTCCATAGACTCCACCAATGACATGAAATGAACCTACTTTAAGATGAAGGAAAATGAGATTCAGAGGGAAAATTAGGTCGCTCTTGTGTCAGAGAGCCCCCACTTTGCCCAGTTACGTGGGGCTATTTGAAATATTATATGGTTTTCATTACAATATATGTTACATATGGAAGCAAATACATTAGAAACTATAATTATTATTTACGATTTTCTTAAATAAAATGTGTTAAATATGTTATAAATTACCTTATAATATTATACTAAATACATAATGGAGTACTTTATAAAACATATTAAATTGGCGATGAAATACATGAGAAAATACTATAGCATATTAAATATGCTATAAAGTACATTAGAAAATATTTCATATATGAAATGGAGTATATAATAAAATGTACTAAATGTGTTATTAAATATATTAGAAAAAATGTGGTGCATATATATGGGCACCAAATTAAGTGTTAAGCTCGTTTGGTAGATACCTGGGGGAAACCGCCCCATTGCCCCCTCTCCCGTTTGGTCATCCCTAAGCCTAGTAATGCACTTGCAGAAACGGATCCCTCATCGGACACACTTTACCTGCGGCCGAGCCGCGACATAGCCGATTAAAAATATAGTGAGGACAAGGACTGAAATGTCAGACAGTCAATAGGGATATCATTCTTCTGAATCCAACCGATTCCTGTTTCCAGGTGTCATTTTTCAAATATTAACAAATACCATGTCTGATGTGGCTCTATCCGTAACCTAAAAATCATTTCTATTGCCCAAGCTTCGCTTGTCAGGTAGCCTACGATCAAGTTGTAAAACCGTATGATTTTTTCATAAATACGAGGTGTTGTCTCGTATTATTATGGACGCGAGAAAAGATGTCTTTTTTTTGCAGTTTTAATATAAAAACATTATCTTGGTCAAAGAAAATAAAACTTCTCTCCAGTATAAACAAAGATTTTGATTTTATTCACATGGTGATATCAACAGTTGTTGAATATTTGTCGAGGGTGTCTTGGAATTTAATGACAACATTTCTTATATTTAAAAGGTTCTCATCTAATACTGCTATTCTCATGACAGATATCCAACAACTGTTGATATAACCATGTGTAGAGAGTTAAGCACCAGGGCCAACAGTGGTGATATATCACGCACCTGAAAAATCAGTAAAACACATGGAAAAAAATAATGAAAAGATAGGCCTAGAGAATTTTGCAAAAATATATAGGTAAAACAGAATATTTGATAATTAGGTAGGGAACAAGCTTGAAGTCCAGCCCAATTTTCATAGGAAGAATCTTAGCTGACAAAAAAGTTACTAGATCTATTTTCACTTATTCGTCACATGTTAAATCATTAGATCTGCAGCTGCCATTTATAATAATAATAATAATAATAATATAAAATTTAATAGCAATAATATACTAAAATGTTATCATTGTTGACAGCAAAAATAAAAAAGTTATTATTTTCTCAAAACCTTTTCTTACCAACAATCTTGCAACAGGCCTTTGCATTTAAATTAAAAGACAACTGAAGAACTAAGCACGTTGATTCGAACACATTTCTTATGTCTCACCTTGAAACACTGGGTTGCGTGTATTTGTTCATCAAGATAAAATCATCATACCCGCTTCGGTGGACCCATGGTTTAAGACGCTACTCTCGCAATAGACTAGACTGCCGATGACGGGGAAATCGGGGTTCGATACCGGTTGGTTATAATGAGGCTGTTTTTATTTAAAAAAAAAAGGTTTCTCACTATATCTCCCTCCACTGAAATGTAGGTGCACTTCCTTTAAATTCAAACTTTCTCATCCCCAACGCACCAGCGTAATTGGTGCATAAGCGTATAATCTGAATGGGTGGTAAAACGTGATGTAAATAAAAATGCATTATGTTTTAAACACCAATTGATTTGACTCAGTCAATTTTATGAAAAAAAAAAAAATCATTCCATTATACTTTACATACTTCAATTTAATTTGTCTGGAAAATTGGGAATCCTTACTAGAAAATATAGAAAAAATAAACTAAATTTTGCAGTAAGAAAATAGTGGAAACTTTGACCATATTATGTAGGCCTATAATACTGCTTCCTACTACATAATATAATCATAAAAGCAGTTCTCACACAACGCAGATTCATTAGTTTGGATTTACCAATATATTTGCTAGGAAACCCACACAATTTTTGAGTGGTTTATTACGGTGGCTGTGTTTTTGATGCGATGATTGTGTTTTCACTGCGCGATCGACTGCCCGTTATCATGTCCGATTTGTGGTGCGACAGTAAATTGTTTCTCGACTGCCACTATTTTTTTCCCCCGTCGTTTACAAAATAAAAAGTTTCATCTGGTGAAAAAAAAACCACTTTCATATAGCTCGGGAACTAATCTGCGTAAATAAATAAACTGGATGGATATAATTTAGTTGTACTTTTATTTTTGCTATTAAAATACGATCATACAATTGAATAACCAATTTGTAGCAGACTGTATCAGTATACCAAATTACTCGTAATGTAATTGCTTATCTAGTACTTAAAAAAAACCTATCTTCCTCATATAGGTTTTCTAGGAATTGTTTGTACATATAAAGTCATAAAATAATATTATAAATCGAACCATGATCTTTCTATAGTTTACATACTCTGCATAGAACAACTTATTTAATTTTACTTTACAAATCATTAATTAAAAACCTATTATTTAATCTTCGGGGACTGGCGCTAAAAAAGTGGTATGAGGTTGCATTTTTGCAACATCCTATAATGTTCTAAATAATAATCAAAAACACATACTTTGACACATAACATTATTACTAAAAGAATATTATTAAATAAATACTTGAATAATATTGCATTTTTGTAAATTTAATTAAAAAAAAGAAAATTACAATAATGTTAGAATTACAAAAACCTAGCTTATTATTAGATTTTTTTTAGTACATGATAAATGATAAATATAAAACTACATTACCTAAAGTTTTGTAACCTAGTCTACAAAATACATAACAATCATAAAATATAATTTTCCATTAGGACTTATTTTTAACATAAAAAACCCATTACAAACAAAAATATTTTACATTTTTGTTGGGAAAAGACTTTTCTTCCTTGAGTTCCTTCCTTCAATTCATATTTTTATGTATAATAGCGACCGAACGTGAGTAACAACTACAGCAAACTAAAGCAACGTGACATAACTTTCAGACACGTGATAGAACTTGCACAAACCTGAAACTTGTACGATTTTACCAATAAAGAATGGCTCCGGCCGAACTATGCAATGTAAGCATATGGCGGCAATGAGCCGGACGATTGACATCCCGACTGGCGCTGTTGCGTATTCACAACGTTCCTGCATGACGCCAGTTGAAACTCCTTATTTCTAAAATAAACATTTAAAAAGAATGTTTGATGACATCAGCAGTTCAGTTCAGCAAGAACTAATTGAGGAATACTTGGAGAGGATTCGACCAAATTACATTTAGTAAAAAAATAAAAATTACATCTTTTGCAAAAATGGAAGTTTAAATTAAAAATATACAACAAATAAAGATGTTTAAAAATATATATCTTTTGTGTTTTTAATTTGTAATTTAAAGAAGTTATAAACATAGTTTTAATCCAAGCTATGTTTAAAATGTGGGCTTTTTTGGAAAATATATTATTAAATTATTCTAAAATGTGAAAAGTACTTTCTTTCTAGGACATAGCATAGGCTGTAAATAATATTAAAAATTCCCCAAATTCAAAATAAAATTAAATGTTTACTATTGTCATAATAACAAATGTTTTCCAAAACTACTAAACATTTGCTCGACTTTACATAAAAATAAAGGTTCAAGCCTATTAATTAAATTATTATAGTTAAGCACTGTGTGGTGAGAAAACCCCTGCCTTCCAAGTCAGTTCCGAATATCATACTCAAAGTTTAATTGGGAAGCCGTAGTTCAATCACGACCAGATGCATTGGATAGAGTAAACTTCTGAACAAACTGGAAACATTAAAGAATACATCCGCATTTGCCTCAATCTTTTCACCATCACACCATTAATTATCCGTGTAAGAGACCCTTTAGCTAAATACAAAAATAGACCTTTTAATGAAACGTTATATGATTTTCACTGAATATTAATAAGTTTACAATGTTCATTAGCTTAGAAATTGTTTGCATCAATTAAACTCTATATTCAGTAATAGTCAAGACTGGCTATTAATGCTTCAACGAATATGATCGTTAATAAAGTAATATGATCAAGCTCAAAACAAACAAAACCTTATATTTAATAATTAATTCGAAACAAATATTAATTATATATTTACTCTTGGCTGGTCTGAGCTGGCTCTGTGAGAATATGTTTTCCTGATACTGCTGGTTGTAGGGGTGACTCACTCCTATAAGCTGGTATCAGTAGGGGGAGGGATGTGGGGGAGGGGGTTATAATTAATTATTGGGGTTTAAAATCTAAAAAATCGACTCTATTTACTTTCACGTATACATATGTAAATTTATGTGGCTGTCACTTTTGATATATATTATCAATACCTATAAAATAATACTAATAATGTAATAAAATATTATCAATCTGTCCGCAAACAAATGTGTTTGTATTTTCTAAAAAAACAACAACATATTCCTATGAAAATTAGTTTGTGGATTACACAACGTCTCATTCATGGTTTGATCTAGTTACTAAATCTAGTCGACTAAGTAATCAATATATACATGATTATTATAAATCCACAACATCCCCTTTATCCCTTGACCCGAACATATACATTAATTTCAGGTTCATTGGGCGTTATTTATGCTTCATAAAGCGTAATCACCAAATAAACTTATTTCCTACTGGTCGGCCCAACAGTGGTCTCTCGCCTATGAAAATGGAAGCCAAGGGTATTGCGTTGCGAAAGTGCATGGGAAATGTGATGGAAAGGAAAGTGGCCGGGGTGGTATTAAGGGGCGGGAAGGGGCTAGGACAATCAAATTCGGAGTATGAGAGGCAGAAACGAATGGCTATCGACATGTGGTTTACATGCGTTGACCAATGTCATTATTGTTACATCGATTTCACTTTTTGTTGTTGTTGTTGTTGTTGTGATTCTGCCCAAAGGCTTTCTACTTGTGTGAATGGGTGAACCTATACAGTCAAAGTAATTTGCGTTTGTTACACTTTTCAAATAAATTGGATATCTGTTAGTTGTCCTCAATTAAATTAAGTAATTAAATTTTATAATGGAATGAAGGGGATTTGTTTGGTTTGAACATTTTCCTGTTAATGAAAGATCGGGGAAAAAATTAACAAAAAAAATTAATTTATTGACATTTATAATTTGCTATCAACAATTTAGTTTTCATATACTTAACAAAATACATAACTAGCAATGTTGATTAATTAGCTAGTATTAAACTAATATGATAAATTAAATAAACATCAGTACTGACCATGTTGACTTTCAAAATATAGTGCTTTTAGTTTTGATTGACAATTTTTATAATAAAGATATTAGGTAAAACATTGTAAATTTGTATACTTTACAGGCACTTTTAAATTATATTGTATCACATAAATATATAATATCTACATCAATAGCATTTTCAAATAAAAATGTAATTGACAAAGTTTTAGATATTTAAAAAATATTTATATTTACATATAACGGGTTTATTTAAACTTCTATTTCAGGAATGACTAGACTTTTGGATCTAGTGTTCTACTCCAGAGCAGGTAAATCATTTGTGATCCACTACGGAACTACAGGATAATATTGTTTGTATTATTTATAAAAAAAACAACCCATTTTGTGTTTTAGTAGTAAAATTATATTACATATAAAAATATACAATACATTCACTGACTGAAACTAAGTTTTTCATGAAATTACATAATATTACTTAACTGAAAAAAGTATTTTCTCACTAAAAACATGAATTGAAGTTGATGCATGACACTGCAAAATCTTAGGATAGTGTGTTGATTGAGAGTTTTTAAATACTCAGACACAAAGGTACAAACAGAGGCAGGTTTGTAAGTGCTCATCAGTAAGACAGCTTCGATATTTAGATTTTTACTATCTTCATTTGAGAAAAAGCTGCAAATACTCTATTTCATTTTCATTCTATCAATATTTTTTTAAACTATCACCAAGGTGATCGACTGTGGGGCCAACTCTGTTCCAGATGGTTGCGTTGCTCAGTCTATAATATACTGTAATTGTATGAGACTGTGGGGCCACCTCTGTTCCACATGGTTGCGTTGCACAGTCTATAATATATTGTAATTGTATGAGACTGTGGCGCCACCTCTGTTCCACATGGTTGCGTTGCTTGGTAGATAATATATTGTAATTGTATGAGACTGTGGTGCCACCTTTGTTCCAGATGGTTGCGTTGCTCAGTCTATAATATATTGTAATTGTATGAGACTGTGGGGCCACCTCTGTTCTACATGGTTGCGTTGCTCAGTCTATAATATATTGAAATTGTATGAGATTGACATGGCTCGGATCGTTTGCCCGACCAACTCATGAATATGGGTTTTGGGTAGTTTTCTATTCTTTAATTGAGTTAAATGCTGGTACAAAAGTTCTAAAATTAAAACTTATACCAATATAATAGCTTAAATCACTGACAGCCGATTGAATTGGACCGTACGAATAAACAACAATAGCAATAAAATGCCTTGCTACGGGTATTTAACGTGCTTATCCTTAGCTATATTATTATATCACTCAAATTACAAACTAGATTAAATATGTAAAATACAAAACATCGTCACCCGAACGTTCATTGATCACTTTGAAGTAGAAACTTAAATTTTAACAGTCATATAAAAACTCTTGGTCATACCAGGATTAGAACATGGGATACTTAGCTCAGTAGATAGATTCTATACTGTGTTAGAAAAATGTCTTATAGAACTAATAAAATAAAATTTAATAAAAGTCAAAGCTTCTTGAAATAAATAAATAAAACAAAATATGACAAATGTACACTAAGAAAATTTTAGAAAAAAATATCGTTTTTTAACCGACTAATATGACAATTAAAAAAACTTTCCTGAACTATATTCATTTAATTGTTATTTTAGTATAATATAATGCTAATTTTATACATATTAATAAATTAATATTATTAATATTATTAAATGAGACCAGAACAAACAAGGTGAGGTTTAAGAGAGAACACCAAACTTCTCCCAGGGAGAAGACGGGACTGAATTTTTTGGAAAAAATCCCCAGATGGGGATCAACCTCAGGCTTTATGGATCAAATTCACGCATTTGATCACAAGTATAGTCTTGTTGATAAGACCCTATAGAAAAACAATTATAAAGCTAGTATTTTTTTTATTAATAATGTCATAAGTGATTATTCCTGGAGTTGACCTGTGAACATTTTTACACATACACTCAATTCTGTATATATATATATATATACATATATATATAAAGTATTTTTTAATTTTTATTTAAGATGTTTTCACGTACTTAAGGGAAAATGGGATATTAGCGGCTGGGATCTCACAGGTAGTAGACTCATATCCCTGGCTGATTTCACATTAAAGGTGAAGATTAAATTCCGTCCCAGACATGTTTTGAAGGGAGTTCTCTTAAAGGAGTGAGAGTCTTAAACTCAACGCCTAAGCGTTCTATACCTCATCCGTGGCTCTGTGACATGATGCCGTACGTGAGCACTCTTGATAGCACCGCGTATGCGCTCAGACGAGCACATCTTAACACGATGCAGAAGTTATTGGAAGCTATGTAGGGTAAGTCCATTCCTTTGTTTTAAATTGTGAATAGTTAGACAGTCAAGTTGACTGTTACTACGCGGTTTCTACCGAACTTTATCCCAGGACCCTGGGCTCTGACGACGCCCTCCAAGTACTATGGATGACCCGATCATGTCGTATGTATCAGTACAGTGTCGGACAGAGTGACCACGCGCGAAATAGAAATGTGATGCCCAGTTGCCAAAAGTCAAGGTCTTTTATACCACAATATGGCCCCTTTTCGGCCTCGTTAGTTTACTCATTGTTATGAATTGTCAGCGCTCTACTGTAACCTCCAGATTATAATTACTTCATACATGCTAAGATAACAATTGTATCACGTGTGTCCAATTGAATCATGTAAGTCAAAACCAACATTTAAATATTGCTCGGTGGTCGTGGAATATTATTATTTTGTAAGTAGTTATAATCCTTATATATAATTTGATAAGCCCTTTTCCAGTAATAGAAATTACTAGGAAATTAATGAACAGTTTTTGACAACCGACCACTAATTTTAATGGTAAGGAGTCCAGGATGTTGAGAAAAATAGTAGTTTTCCACGGAAACCCGATTTTCACAGAGAATTTTCAGTTTTTTTCCCTTTGTTTAGTCACCATGGAAACCGTTATTTGCTGCATGGCTGCAAATCTCTAAGTAAAATATATTTCTTTGAATAAAAAATAATAACTCAATTTTTATTTGTTAGTGCGAACACATCACAATTTTCTTTTTCGATGAATATTTCTCTCTGGCTGCTGATCATAACACATCTAAATTGAAATTCCTAAACTGGCGAAACATTTTTTTCATTGGAATGTTATTATTGTTAGTTCGAATTTGAATCAATAATATTGAGCATAATTAGAAAATTAAAAAGTTAAGTTATTAGATTCATGAAATTACTGTCTACGTTTGGTTTCACGCATGATAAAATGATGTTTAAATATGTTTTGGTATGTATTATAATTTATTAGCCCCAAAACAGTCAAATTATCTTGAATAATGTTAAAAAAAAAATCCATTTTAACTATCTAAGTATGAGTTTTGAGGGTTCTTTTTTCATATAAAGGATTTTGATGTTCATTTTTGCAATTAGTAACACAATACAAATACAGAAGTTAATCTATATTTTTATTTTACCGTTTACTCTTGAGGATATGATATTTAAAAGTAATGTTTTGTGTACCCCAGCTATCTTTCACATTATTACAAATACAGTGAGTTTAGTCATGTTTCCATGTTGATAATTTTGAGGAAATGATATTTCAAAGTACCGTAATGATTGAGTACCACATCTATAGTTTCACATTTTCTCTCTCTTTGACTCTCTCACGCTTTCACACTCTTTCTGCTAAGACATACACACACACACACACACACACACACACACTATGAAAACACTATCTATAATATATTATTTTATAATTCTCTCTTTTGCACTTTATTTCTCTCTCACACACACTTTCTAACCTCACATACACTCTTTATCACATCATTTCTCTCACATTATTATATTTACTATACTCTCTCTCTAAATCCCTTTCTAAAACGGTCTTTCTCTCAACCGCTCTTTCTCTTTTTCAAACGCTCTCCTGTTTCTCAAACGCTCTCTCTCTCTCGAATGTTCTATCTCTTGAGCGCTCTCTCACAAACGCTCTCTCTCAATCTCTCTCTCAAATTCCTTCTATCTCAAACTCTCTCAAATTATCTCGCAAACTCTCTGATTCAAACTCTTTCTCATCACAATCTCAGTATCTCAAACTCTTTATCATCTCAATCTCATAATCTCAAACTCTCTCTCACTCTCAGTATCTCAAACTCCTCCTCATTTCAATCTCATAATCTCAAACTCTCTCACTCTCACTATCTCAAACTCAATCGCCCTCAAATCCACTGTTCCTCAAACCCACTCTCTCTTTCTCAAACTTTCTTTCTCAATTTCTCTCTCTAACTATTTCTCTCAAACACTCTCTATCTCTTAAACCCTATCTCCCTAACTCTCTCTCACTCTAATTTTCTCTCTCTAAACTAATCTCTACGTTTCTAACTTTCTCTTTAAAACTCTCTCTCACACGCCTTCGCAATTTCTCTCTATATCACACTATATCTCTCCCAAAAGTTTACATTATCTTTCTCACACACACTCTCTTTCACTTTTTCTTCCACACTCTTTCTCTCACACACATTTTATCTACTCACACACACTCTTTTTTTCTCTTCTCCCAGTATTTCTATCTCTAACACATACACATACTCTCACTATCAATCGCTCAATCACTCGATCTCTCTCAATTGCTCATTCTCATTATCTTACATGAACTTTCTCACACCTCACACTCCCATTCTCACACCCACACTATCATTTTACACTCACCCACACACTTAGGCCTACTCAATCACACACTCAAACAATTACATACTCATTTTCACTATCCCATTTCCTCATTCTCTCTATCTTATATCTTATATATAATTTTATAAGCCTGTTTCCATTAATAGAAATTACGAGGAAATAACCAAACAGAATTTAACAAACGAACACTCATTTTAAATATTAGGTAATCAGGATACTGGTAGAAATAGTGGCCTAAAAGAAAAACCCAATTTTCCTAGCGAATTTTCCATATCTTCCTTCTGTGTAGACAGTGGTTTATCTGTATAATAATTCTTTGTTTACATCACCAAGGAAACCATGATCTGTATACTTCTGTATATTGGTAAATACAATATTTGTCTTTGTTTAAAAATAATATACTTGTTTTATATATAATATGATAAGCCCAATATACTGGTATTTAAAATTACAAGAAAACAGTTTACTGATTTTGACAAAAGAATATCGATTTTATATGCAAGGCTCCAGGAAACCGGTAGATAAAATATTTATGTCTAATTAAAAATAATAAATCAATACTTACTTGAGTAGTTTGGTGCAACAAATAGCTAGAAATCTGAGAGAGGGGTCGTTTTAAAGCTCTCACCGTGACGTGAAGAGGGAAAATATATGTTTTGATTCAAATTAAACACCGAAAGCTAAATATCTACGTAAAGTTATAGCCTATGACGAGTAACCTTTTAACTAGAAAACAAAATGAGGTCTTATTACTATATATATGTATTTTCCTGATAAAAAATTTAGAAAACATTTTTGTGCAACAATCTGCAGCCATCGCTGCAATGATCCACTAAGTATACATCAAAAGTGACACTTGCAGATAACATGACTTGAAGCATGAATAGTTGAAAATAAACCTATTAAATTTTTTAGAAATAAATTTTTTCCCTATCAAATATTCAGATCCTAAACTTAACCTAAAGGGGTTCCTCTTATATACCAATTAATCAGATCAGCGACAATTTAGTTTGAGAAACACTGGCCCTGAGTGTTTATGAATAATCACTATAAGAATGTCTCTAAGATTTGTTCACAATCACATAAATGTGATTTATCTTTTAAGAGCCCGGCTCACACCACGGCTAACACCTGACTTAGGTATTGTAAAAGTGCTCAAACTAGACGCCGAATTTTAGTGCAGTTGTCTGGATTCTACTTTTTTTTAAATCAGTTGAATTGAGATCAGTTAAACAGTTTTACGATACTTTAAAAATACCAACAATTTAGAAAATAATTATTTAAATTTTTTAAAAACCAACCAATTTTTTTCTTTTCTAATTTAGTTGTTAAGTGAAGAATGCAGTAAACCGCTCTTAGATAAATTTTCATGTTTGAGCGTAGTCTTGTATCTAATTACCCAGTTAATCACCCGTGAGATGAACACTCAAGTATTTCACGATATCGATTAAAATATGTATGATTTAATGAAACACTAGAATCTCACGAGAGCACACAATAACTTACTGTCTGAGGATACCTTGGATTTTTTTTTTAATATCGTCATCCCACCTATCATAGGACAAAAATGGAAGTTGATACGAGTAACCTAAGGATATTGTATGATGCGTGTTTATTATTTTATTGGTTTACTAGCACATTCGAAACACGAGTTTTAAGGACATTATTTAAGGGATATAAATATAATAATATTGATAGAACCGACTTAGTGCACCCAAACGTAGTCCTAATCCCAACCTTTCCTTTAAAGGCGACCAATTACAATGCGAGTCCGTAAACATAGACGGTTTTGTAACATTTGTGGGATGTACAATTTATTACCTATCTCATGTACGTACATAAATAATTATGGCTGATTAAATTGTATTAAAAACTATCATACCACAATCATGGTCTGTTTTCATTGAAATCGATGTAGTATGTTTTTTAATTTGAACAAACTGTAGTAATTAGGAGCTCTTAATCCCGTGACATCCACAAAATGTAAAATAAAAATGGGCGCACTCAGTAATTCTGATTTGTTGATCAAAATCCTTACTAAGTACATTTGCCAAACTATTTTTTCCAGCGCAAATCTATGGCCAGCTAGAACACACGAGCGATAACGGAAAGGGGAGATACATATAAATAAAAAGAAACATGTGCTTTTAAACGAGATGAAAATACTCCTCCCTCCTCGGAGGGTTGAGACCCGTTTTCATCGTCTCCATACATAACATCCCTCGCGATTGATAACAGCGTCGCAAGGAAACCGGCAACATTAATAGATATTTGCGGTCCACTAACGCGATCAGGAAAAGGGGAGAAGAAGGATGGCGGGCAGGAATGCGTGCAGAGGACAAAACTTTTGTTAAGGCGGTAAATTTCCTTTCCACTCCTCTTCCTTTCTTTACAGCGTGGTTTCCTGAATAGTTCCTTTTCTCACTCTTATAGTACTTTTTTTCCCCCGCCCCTTCTACTATTTTTTTTAAACTGAAACCCTTTCGTCCATCCCCTACCCTCACCCCTGCTTCCGAAGATGCCACCATCTCGTGGCTGTAAATCTGTATCAAGCTAGAGTCCAACATGCATAAACTTCGGCTGGGCGTTATTTAGGGCTGTATTAAGTGTCTAAAGAACAAGTTATTGGCCTCTTATGTCACGTGGTCTAGGGTGCCAAGCTCACCATCGCCGGTGATGGGAAGGTCAAGTTACCTATGTTAGCGCTTCTATCTACTGAACAAGAACTACCGAGCTCAATACTTGGCCTCGCTGTAAAATCTATCGCTGGGGCTCTCCCCTTTATGACGATGAATTAACGGACGGGGTTCTGAGTCTTGTGTCTGATATTGAAATGAATTAGTTTGCAAGTCGTTTACTGATATAATCATTCGGTCCTGAAAGTTTTTTACTCAAACTAAATGTCCCAAATTAAATAAATAAATAAATAAATCTAAAGTGAGAGTTACTGTAGGAAGGTGGAAGTGCATAAATTATTATTTTTGTTATTGTTATTATTATTATTACATATTTTACTAGTAAAACAAAACTTAATGTAAGCTAACAGGTCTTGTGAACATATCTGTGGCTAAATTTGGCAATAAATATAGCAAAATTACAGGGATGGTTCTTATTTCCTACCTTTTCCGTTGGGGTCTAATGTCGACTCCACCGGACCTCGAACCAAAGTATCTTGGAGGTGGTTGGCATTTGAATGAATCTCAAGGTCTTAACAGTCATTTATAACAAAGATAACCCAATTTTTATAGCACTATACATCCTAAAACCTTTTAAAATATTTATGTATTTTTTTATTGAATATTTGATTGCTAATAACAAACATTAAACAAGCCAGATAAATTATATTTAAGTGTACAATATAAAGCTACAAATAAACTCAATAAAAACGACATGAAACATACCGGAGAAGTATAAAATACACATTTTTAACGATGCCAAATAACTTACGAATGAATAACTCGACAGCTATGCACTGAAAACAAGTTTTTCCCCTTTATAAAAAAAAATAGGGTTCCAATCGGTAATTGAGCTATCACTAACAACTAGAGTTCATTATACCTTAGAGAACGTCTAAGTCTTGTATGGTGGAAATCTCTTGACTACAAAGGCCGCTACTGGAGTCTTTTGATCATTACTAGGTATTATTATAAATAAAAATATTGAAAAATATTGAGGCGGGAAGCTAGTACATAGACGTAGGGTATCTTGGGTCCGGCCAGATTGACAAGCGTGCCAGCGAGCGACTGCGTGGATAAACTGGCGAGCGAGCGCGTAACTGATCCTAGTTTGTTCGTGAAAATGTCTCTGTCAATTACACTTCACGCATCTCAGCTCCTCGGAAATTCTTACTAAAGATATTGAATCTTTATAAAAAAAAGAAAAAGTAGGAATGGTGATTTTTATTTGTAAAGGCCTACTTTGATTATAATATTGAAGTATTAATGGTCTCAACCATTAAATTAGGCTGTTAGTAGTAAGTGTGCTAATCCTTTCAATAATAAGAAAAAAAAGTAATGTATCATGTAAAATTGAGAAGTTTTTCTATCACTCATTGGACCAACATACAATAATATTGCCTAGCGCCTGTAAACTAGACTGTTCCGGCTCGAGCGCACGCGCTTGAAAAATAGAACCAATTTTATCTTTCAAGCGCGTCTCTCGGGTCGCTCACTCGCGCGCTCCAGTCTTAGGAAGGCTCCCAGTCGAGTGCTTCAAGTGTATATATATATATATATATATATATTAGGAGGATTCAACACTAAATCCAGAGTCTCTCACGATAGTCATACTGTACCTTAAAAATAACAAAAAGAATAAACACGGAAATAAATGAAATGCCGACTAATAAGCGTTGACATGGGATTCGGGTGTTGCTCTGATAGGATACAGTTTGATAAAATGTACCCAAATCAGCGGACAAGCGGTCTAAACGCTTATCTCATCTAGTATGGTTTTCCAGTGACCAGAAGTTTGGGGTTTGAATTCTATCTGGGCTTATTTCCTAAATAATGTTCCCAGTTTTACTCCACGCAAGTGCGGTTACATTTACTTTAAATGTTACCTTCATCCTCTCTCCCTCTGGAAATTATTGTAATTAAATATGAGTACTAGAAACATACACTGCGAAAAAAATGTTGACATAATACTCGTAATTCCAGACTTGAAACATAAGAGGAAGAACCTTGATTGATATCTTAAAAAGCTACCTGATCTAATTCCAGGTATTCATACTTCCAAGTAATGCATTTTTAACTATCATTTTGGGAATATTTGTTAATTTTGATAAATATAAGTTATATGTTGTGACGATACTTAATACTTCTTGAAAAATGGTTTTTCCAATTCTTTTAAACTCGTATATTTAACATATGAGCGATTAATATCTTAATTAAGGGAAGCTGTGAATGAGGTTGGCAGCTTAGAGGAAAGGCACTCTCATTACCGTATTTTCAACCAGAGTGGTAAATAAGATGGCAGAACGTCCCCTGAAGTGCATTCAGCAGGGTTTTGATCCCCGATCTCTCGGGTCTTCGACATACTTGTTGAAATGAGAGTATGGAGCCCTAGACCAGGTGATCACCGGTACTATTCCTGTGGCGTACCGACCTCTTCCTATACCGTACCAACTTCTTCCTATGAGGTACTGACTTCTTCCTATGGCGTACCGAATTCTTCCTATGGCGTATCGACTTCTTCCTAGGGCGTACTGACTGCACACCTAGACATATTTAGTCCGTTTCCCTTAAAGGTAGCAGCAGGATTACCATTGATTGGTCATACTATACCGCTGTATTGTAATATATAGTACGATATTGGTATTAGGATATTAAAGAAAATACAAACTTTTTTGTGATCAACAATAATTACATTTTACCGCAGTTTTGCTGCCATTTTTTGTACGTATTGATGATTTCCATCAAAAACAACAGCTACAGATCACATGACTTGACGCATGAATACGTGAAAATGTATCTATAGTTTGTCTATGTTAGGAAGGAACCTCTGTTTGATTCTTTTTACTAATAAAATTCTACTATATATTAGAATTCTGAAAAGGGAAAAAGGTCTTTTAGACGTCCCTTCTTATCACAAACAGGGTATAGTTAATTTTATAGCTGTCAGATAAGGCCCTTCCAATGAAAATTGGACTATGCATCAGTGGAACCAGAGGAGTTGAACCTTCTGCTTTCAGGCTGAACGGGAGATACAGTCGAGTCTGTTCTACGTCTATATAAATAGATGTAGTAAAGTTTTTCTTTCACTTTGATATGTGATTCTTACTCTCAGGTAAGCTGATCGTTAAAAAAAAGTATATCTCCTCCTCGTCTCCTCTGTTCACTTCTCTCTATGTGTGTGTTTGTGATGTCATGTAGCGAACAGAAAGAAAAATATTCCGAGCACTTTCATCTTCAATGGGAGCGTAAACTCACAAGTCCATCTGCGTCGTTTACAGGGAGAATAATATTTACATTTCGGACAAAGAAAGGACTGTTACTTTATATAACCCTGGCAGAACGGAATAAAGTAAAGAAACGTTTTTGATCTTTCGTTCGTAAAAAAAAAAAAAAA
>CABEEJ010001715.1:122641-139931 GCA_901482245.1 Timema douglasi
AAAAAAAAAAAAAAAGAGAGAGAAGAGAAAAAGACTTTTCAATTTTTACGTAAGAAATACCTTGTAGACCTTTATTGGCTTATATAAATGTCAATGATGCTCAGGTTTCGAATCGATTGCTGACTGGGATTTATCCACTGCGTGGTTACCGTAGTGGCCTATGCAAAAAAGGTTCAAGATGGATCCCTTTAAATTTGAATAGCCAAAAATCCCATCGGAACAAAAATATTCCTTTACATGTTATTTTTCATTTAAAAGATGTGCTTATTTATTTTACTACCCGACAACTTATCTCAGAAGGTAGCGTGTCCATCTATTGAGCTAAGAGGACTCTTCCCTCCGATTCCCGGCTTTGCCGAAAACATTACCATTGGTGAAATGTGGGTTTACCCTTCCACATTGATGAATTAATGGCTGGAGACCGGATGTTGTATCTGTTCTAGTCTTAAGTTAGATTATAATTGCATACAACAGGACTATCAAGCCGGTATTGGAAAATAAATGGATTGAATGAAAAACTGACCCAGGTCCACAGGTTGGAAACAGTAATGGATATAAAAAAAATGTGCTTATTTCTTGGTGATATTTTGTAACATAGTATTAACAATCGACTTGGCTTAAAAAAGTTATGCAAAGGTTTATTTAAATCTTTTAGAAAAGCTTTTTGAATTTGTGCGTCAATGCCTTACCACGTTGTTGTCCTGGTTTATCTCGTATCCATATTTATTTTTCACAAATTATTTTATTATTATGTTCTAAGCTATGATTATTAACGGCTTAATTTATTGGGAAAAATGAGGAAGGTTATTGAGAATAAGTGCATCCGCATTAGCATGGTGGAAGGACAGGAAACCCACGAAGATAAGTCACATTTGGATAACCGCCCCCTACCAATGCACCCAGCCAAGATTTGAACCTCGACCTCCCCATCATCCAGTCTATTGCAAGCTTGACGTTTTGTACTACGTAGCCATCAGTGTAGGCCAATAATTAATTTAGGTCAGTGGTCTATGCACGGTATTTAATATTGTATACTATGCATACACTTTAGTGAGATGATTTGTTAAATTTTTTTATACAGTTACATTTAAGGCTTTTTACCCCAACTCTCCCTCTACGCAAATGCGGGTAAACTTTATATAAATTTAACCTCCCTCATCCCTAACACATTAGCGTAATTAGTGCATATGCGTATAGCCCGGATGGATAGTAAGACGTGGTGGAGAAAAATTAATTAATATTATTTATTTATTATTTAGCACCGCATCTTACTACCCGTTCGGGTTATACGCTTAAGTACTAATTACGCTAATGTATTGGGAATTGGGAAGGTTGAATTAAAGGAAGTGAACCCGCATTTGCGCGGAAAACCATTTAGGAAAAACCACCCCCAGTTCACCCGACTGAGATTAGAACCTTGATCTCCCCGTCCTCGGCAGTTGATCTCAACACGACTAGCGTGTTAGCCAAGTAAGCCAACGAGGCGGGTAATTAATTAATGTATCAATCTGTTTGGCTCCAATTATTGATTAATTCACATTACTACATATATTTAATATGATTTACACGTGTGACACATGTGTCAATTTGTACACGTCTGATCCCTTGTACGATCTCTATCTTTAAATGAGCCAATTTATCAATGTCAAATCCTGTTTACGGACCTAAGAGGAATTAAATCATGTGTCTGGGAGGTTCCGGTGAGGACATTATACTGAAAAACGTTAATCCTGTAGTTTTATTAGCATTAATAAACCCCTTCATACCAGCGCGACTAAGAATTTCACCTGTACCACAGGTCACACGGCATAATCCGTAAGTCTCGCAATATATTGGATTGTAGAGGCCGGTTTGATCGAGGTTGGAGTTTCGATTGTGTACAATGAGGGTGGTTTTCCATGTGATTTATCACTGCCAGTTTTTATAACCCCTCTAGTCAATAATACAGGAGTACTTATTGCTAACAACTACCTTCCTTATCCCATTAGACTAAGTCAATAATAGCCTTGATGTCAAACGACTTTTTTTTAACACTGCTTCTTACTACCCGTTCGGTTTATACGCTTATGTATTAACTACGCTAATGATTTTAGGAATTAAGGAGGTTTAATAGAGAAGAAGTTAACACGCATTTGCGTGGAGGTAGAGTGGAAAACACGTTAGGAAAAAACACCTCAGTGCACCCGACTGGGAACGAAACCCGATCTCCCCGCCTTCGGCAGTCTAGTCTAACACGAGAGTAGCATGTTAGACCACGCGGCCACCAATGCGGGTCCGCCAAACGTATTGATAATACAAAAAGAAGACACTTAGCGATGAGCACGCAGACTAAATGTTAACCTTCTCTAGTATGGTTTGCCGGTGACGGGGAAGGCTGGGGTTTGGACTCAGCAGGATGTACTGAATGTAATTTTCCCTCAAATTTTCTCACTATACTTAACTCAAATGTCAGTACATTTCTTCCAAACGATACCTTCCTAGTCCCTATTCCATTGGAGCGTTTAAAATGTGTATAGTCCGAACGGGAAGAAATACTCTTTTCGTGGCATGGTGGTGAAGTGGTTGTTAAAATAATTTACCTCACCAGTGAGCACGTGGACTTAGTCGTTAGTCTCGTCTTGTCCGACTGATGGTAAGATGCGGGCCAAAGGTAAAGAACGTTTATTTTATTTCGGTGCGACTCTACATACAAAGCCCGCTTTAGTTGTGTGCCGCCATTCATCAAGACATCTCCTTCGGCGGACCCCCGGCGACTAAAACCAAGCCTCGGACGGATTCATTCAATCAGGACGAGGCCCATTTGCTTTTCAGAGTTCACGACGAGAGTGGATTGGATAAAAAAAAAAGAAGAAGAAAAGGAGTACTGATACAAATCGCACTGTAACGTCCTTTAACGGAGTGATTGAAGAATCAATAGTGTAATAGCGACCCCGTGTGTTGTTATAAGGATCTACAAGGACTACTTTGTGAGCACATAATGTATTGCGCTTTTAACGGTTCCTTTGTTTTATGAGCGTGATTTAACAGAATGGCATTTACAAATCCTTGATACACAATTGTACCTCCTTAACGCTTATTTTGATATGCGTTAATTACGCTTAATGATTGCCAAACCCTTCCTTCACCTTTGACAAGACGTGTATTAATCACAATTTGTGAATATGTGGAATACCAGGCCTCCACCGTGGTTCGGATTCCACGTTAAACTGTAGGTCCTCTATTTCATCTCACATTCACCCAACCATTACACATTAGCGTAAGTGCGTATAACCCGAAAGGGTAGTAAGACGCGGTACTACTACTACTACTACTACTACTACTAATAATAATAATAATGTTTACACTTTAAAAACAATCAAGGGAGAATCCTTCTTAAGAGCCCGGGTAACCCCACGGCTAACACCAAACTTTGATTGCTAATACAGCTTTAAACAAACGTTTCTTCCTAGTACAGTTTTGTGGAGTCTTCATTAGATAACGTAGGAATTGAGATCAATGAAACCGCTTAATCATATTTAAAAAGATACAAAAAATAAATAATTATTTTAAAACGAAAACTCTTCCAAGCCTAACCCAATTCCTCTGTTGTAAAATGAATAAAGAAATCCTCAGATACGTTTTCAGGTTCGAGTATAATCTTCTTTATATTTTCCTGGTTTATCGGTCAATGGTTGATCTTCCTACGCGTTGTGGGATAGGTTTAATTAGAAAAAGTAAATGAGGTATTGCCATTTCGTGGTCATAAGAGAAGTTGATGAGTAAGCTATCTTATTTTAAAATGGGGCATGAACAATAATAGGATTTGAAAGGTTGAACCTCTTTTGACTAAGAAGCTTTAAATGAATAAGTTAGAATCAGATCCAAAAGTTGTGTAAGTCTTGAATCACTCAGGAGAGTACGCGTAAGTTTGACTCAAATATATAATGGCGAAGGCTTAATCACCATGAGAAATAGGCCATTAATTAGGACAATTTTAACTTCCGAACCCGCCTCGGTGGCGTAGTTGGTTAACGCGCTTGTCGTGTTGAGCTCAACCGCTGAGGACGGGAAGATCGAGGTTCGAATCTCGGTCGGGTGAACTGAGGTTTTTTTTACTAAATGGTTTTCCACTCTCCCTCCACGCAAATGCGGGTTCACTTCCTCTATTTCAACCCTCCAAATACCTAGTCCATTAGAGTAATTAGTACTTAAAGCGTATAACCCGAACGGGTAGTAAGACGCGGTACTAAATATTATTATTATTATTATTATTATTATTATTTAACTTCCGAATCTGTTATTTAACTATAAGAAAAACCGCATTGGTTGGGTACTTGTACTAAATAATGTGTAGCGTTTTAAAAGATTGGCGTAGCTTGTAACGACGCTTTAGTTGGCACTTAATACGCTGATTACATTAACTGGTAAATAAGACATGATAAGTTAATACTTTAACACATAATATTAAATTGTATGTTGACATAAGAGTTTAATCGAGCAAACAAACAAACAATTACAAAGTAGTGGCCAAAGCACAACCCATCATTTCCTATGTTGACCGGCCAAATGGGCCAAAATACCTAATACAACAATAAGTTAATAACTGATACACTCATAGAGTGAGCTCGGGGTGAAGCTCCATGGGTATAATCTCTCATCCAGACTAAAAAATTTAGCTAGTTTTATTAAATATCGCCTCACTCTTAAAAGAGCTACAATTACACTTTCTAGAGCGAAAGACAAAACTATGGCTAATTTAAGTTACTACCCGATTGGGAGAGAAATACCACGAACACAATAAAGTTGCAATAGTGAATTTTTTGCAACAAAACATTTAAAGCATAGCGGCTGACCAGAGAGGCATAGCCAGAACCAACACAATATTAAAGATTATATAATCCTATTATAAGAGGTGAGAACGATATTTGCCAGTGAAGTTAGCATTGAAATGTTAACCATCTAGTATTGGTTACATAAGTTACAGAGAACTGTCTATCTGTCCCGGTCATATAAACACCGAGCTTATATATTAGAGAAAGTGGTCATTCAGGATTCTAGGCCTTTATACAGTAAAGGTTGGTTACTAATTAGTATTACTAGGTATCATGCGTTTAACCACACTCAAGCATAGGCACAAACTATATCAGACACAGGTTATCAACAATCAGTAAGTTATCGTGCAGCCCCAGAAGGGAGTCAAAGATGAACATCTAATAGGGGGTGTATACCATTACATTGCAAGTCCATTACATCGCATGTCCATTACATCGCGTTTTTGAACAAATACATTGCAGGTCCAACACGTCGCATTTCTCCACCTCTCTACACACAGCTAACCATATTGGCCAAGATGATTCCAACAAGTTGTGTTACAATATAAACGCACTCCCAACTTGTTGGGGATTTTGGCCAACATCTTGGTGTTGGGAGATCTAGTCAGAGCCATCAAGTTGTGTTGGGTTGTGTTGGATCATTTGTTAGAGATAATAAACGACCAGCCCATCATGTTTGCCGAGTTGGGAGGTTCTGCGCATGTGCTATTGAGTTGGATGAGTGTCTAACCTTGGGGAAGCACGTGTCTTAGTTTAAGATTAGTTTAACTTTTAAAATCGGGGCTTGCATAATTTTGTGATCATGGAATGTAACAAGGCTAAGACAATTGATGGCTGTGATCTCATATAATCACAATATATAGCTGACGACTTCCGCATTCCATATTAGACTCTGCCTTAAACTATGAGTGAAGAATGACCATGGGCACGGGACGAATCCTGGATAGCTCAGTGGTAAGAGCAGTGGCGTACTAAGCCGAAGGTCCCGGGTTCGATTCCCGTGTCCAGGTGTCATTTTTCAATTTCATAATAAGGCTAAGGCAGTTAAACTAATTGATTTAAATTCTGAATTTGGAAAAATTACACCTGGACACGAGAATTGAACCCGGGACCCGTGTCCAGGTGTCCTTTTTCAATTTTCAGAGTATAATATCTAGATGGAGAATTCCTCACTAAAAAGAATAAATAATAATAGCTTCGGCTACTAGATTCTTAATTGAGTTATATCAAAAGTATTCTATTCTTTGTGATGTTACATGTGTACTAAGCTATCATCTCCACTTTACGAATGTAGGTAACTCATTATTACCAAATAAACACCTTAAACTCGACGTCCAGAAAAAAACCCCACTTCAAATGCCCTACCGTTTCTTAAGTTTTGGGTCTTCTGCAAGAACACACCTTCTGTCATCAAATAAATGAAGAAATGGCAAGTAATACGTCGTTATCCATGGCTATTAATGTGTAGATTGATTTAAAAAAGGTGGAGGAACCAGGATGTTGGTCCAACAAGTTGGCTAGAATAAACAAAGCTTACTTTTCCACATGTCTTGTCTTCCAACATGCTGGATCCAACTTGTTACCTAATAAACGAGGCTTCACTCTCACTATGAAGGTAGGTTTGGTTGAAAGAATTATATGCCTGACTCCCCTTGTTGGCAAAGTTGATTACAAGGATAGTGTACCCGACTCTCATCTTGAAGTTAAATAGTTAGTTGTATTTAAAAAGTATTCATCTGTTCCAGACAGATCAAAAGTTAGCATATCCACTCTCATGTATTTCGCCCACCTTAAACTTTCCGTTTGGAAGGGGGAGAGTTTCTAACTTGCCAGAAATCGAATGTCCTTAAACAAACTTAGAGACTTGAATTTGTAAATTCCAATTCCTATGGTGCAACGAAAATCAAAGATGAAATAATAAAATAAGAATATAATCTTAAAATTAAAAATATACGCGGTGTAATGGACATGCGATGTAATTGTATAAATATGCCCCTTAAATCTTATTGGTTGTACGTCAGAGTAGGGTTAGCTGTGTATAGATAGGTGGGGGAAATGCGATGTGATGGACCTGCAATGTATTTGTTCCCAAAAACGCGCATGTTATGGACATGCAATGTAATGGACTTGCGATGTAATGGTGCCCACTCTATAATAGAGCGTGGGCCATGCCAGAAGGGCAACGACAAACCCACAAGTTGCGCACTGCAAAAAAGGTGAAAAAAATGCACATCGGTTCACAAGTACAACTAACAATTACTTAACTAGGTCTCAATATCAGACCTTTAACAACCTAAATTCCTCTTTTCCTATCAGAAGGCACTGCAGACCGGGACATGGTCATACAGGCCAGGGAGTGAGATACACTCCAATGAAACTACTGGTCTTAAGGAACAAGTAGAAAGAACAAGAGATATGAAAGATACTTCATGACGTGGTCAACATGACTTTGACTATAAAAACTTAACCTAATTATACATAATGTAGTTGACAAATTTGATCGTGACAAACACTCTTAACTTGTTAGAATAATCCTAACTGTATTATTATTAGCACCGCGTCTTACTACCCGTTCGGGTTATACGCACAATCCTAACTGAATTACATGAATGAACGTAGAGCCTCCTACTCCTAAAATAAACAAAACTTTATAGTTTACGACAAGTTCCTCGGTCTGTCCGGTGAGTCTGACGGCACAATCATCGTGACCACAATATCTTCTTGCTGTACTGTTGAACAGAGAGAGACTTCGGTCGTCGAATACAAGATTGGAACTGTGTTTTGCCCAGCGGACCGAGGCGTTTAATACAAGTTGAACTGACGAACCAGGGGCGTGGGGGTAGAAACACTTCTCAACATAGGAAGAGCACGTAGGCACCTGGCCATGACGTACACACCCTCTCGATCCACGGTGACATCCGCTCAGTTCACTTAATGGTCTAGATGAGTTGAGTACAGAGTGGAATAGAGGCCCGTGCGTGTCCGTGCAACTCTTCTCACGGAGCCATTCTCACCCAGCAATGTTCCCGAGGCGTGGCATGTAACAAACTATATTATATAATTAATATATATAATTAGATATCAATATATATTTTACTATGTGAAGTAGTTTTCTCTATCTGGTTTAGTTTGTACGGGCAAGAACTGGCGAGCCCGCTACAAATGTCAATCTAATGTAGTCTGATCTACCAGTGACGAACGAGGCGGTAGGAGCTTAAATTCCTCCCGGGCGCATTGAGGATGTTTTTACTAAATGGTTTAACACACTTTCTCTCTCTACACAAAAATACGGGTACATTTCCTCTACATTATATTTACCTCATCCCTAACACGCTCTATTAATTAAAAATTCATGTAGTCCAGACGAGCAGTAAGCTTCAGAACAAAAATAAAAACATAAATATAATTTTGACAGTTAATCCTAAATAAGTTTTTAAATGAATTTGTGTACTGTAACACAAAGGTTTTAAGAGGTCCATAATAAATGATCACTCTTTATAATATTACAACATACACACATTTATGCTTTAATTTATGGAGATATTTTCACACCTTGAATAAATAGTTGATTATCTTCTGATTATAATCGTGAAAATTGGAATCAATAATTTTGATTGATAAAAACTTTCATGAGTGTTTAATATCTAATTAGTAATGCCTATTAAAAAGTAATAGTAGGACCTAACTATTTAGAATTAATGACAATATATTTTAATGGTTTATTAATTTATGAAATTTGTGCTTCCCTTTTCATAATGACGAGTTAAATCTAGAAGAACTGATGTAGAGTTAAGTTATCTAGTAAGTCGTATGTTGATGTGATACTTTGTTTTATAAAATACATGTTAAATACCTTTGATAAAGCAATTTAAAAGTTTTTAACAAAGCAATTTAGCAAAAAATTAATTTAAATGTTACGTAAAGTACATTATTTAATCAATTTTCAGCCAGAAATATTATATTGTATTAAATTACCAGTGTCTGATTTATAACTGATCAATAAATAATTATAAACTCTAGAAGAACACACTATTAATAGTTGATTCTAAACAATTAATACTAAGTATAACAAATAAATTTCTTTTAATTAAATAAACGTTGTAAAGTCTACAATATGAATATTATATTTCCAATTTTTTTTACAAATTGTTTTTATTTATCTGTTGCTTTGATTCGGATTTTTTTGAAATCAATTAAAACAATTTTTCTCCGCATATCGATGAAATTGGAAAGAGTCATCCCAATCTTTTATGAAAATTTCTTTGTTTACGTTTTTGGTTGACTGGCCAGCTATTATTCTTCCAATATTTTTATTGTATAAATTGGATTCATTTGTCCTTAATATGAGAATATAAATGTAAACTAATGAAGCACAAGTGCACACTCAATCAAATGATAAAATACAAAGCCATGATATTTTACAAAATTGTTTAAATAACGAGTTTACTGTATTTTTAAAAATATCTAGGAATAATTTAATGCTTTTTTCATCACTCGTATATAAAAAAGGACAGAAAATATGAGTTTTTATTTTAAAATAAAATATTTCAGCTCATAAATTGAAACAAATTAGAATGTGAGCCAACACAATCATTATGCACATAATTATGTAGAATATAACAACGAAATACAAAGTAATATTAATTGGGACCCCTTCATATATTGTGTTTTAAAATGGCTTTGCTTTTTTATATTTTATTTTTATTACTATCATAACTCAATTGGATGCAAATAATATCAAACTTAAAGTCATAATGAGAAACTTAAGTCTAAGAAGGATTAAATATTGCGAATGAATGATGTATACAAAATTAACTCCTTTCTATAAATTATAGTTTTACGATGAGTTAAATTAAAATATTTAGAGTAGTTATTTAATGTACAATTTAGAATCACAGTACACGAATTGTAAGCTAGACTAGATTAGTGCAGTATGTCAATATTAAACGACAAATATAGTGTAGCCTACAACTTGGCAATAAGATTAATTTACATACAAATATATTTATTTTAGCCATCAATGGGAATCGAATAAGGATGTCTTGGATCTAAAACTGGACTTGAGTTGAGATGGAAAGAAAAGCGATCCAAGTCCAGTATTTTTTTTTTTCAATCCTTATGAGATTTTATTTTTTGTGAACACAATGAATAAAATATTGCTTCAGTAAATGCGTTTGGTTTGATTTTTAAATCATAGTAATTTCAACATTTTTTGAATATATCTGCCATGAGTATCCTGGAATTTCATGAGAACTCTTTCTCTTCATTCAAACGTTTCTAATAAATTGTCAATATCCTCTTGGCAAATATTCTATAACTGTTGAGTTTATTATGTGTAGATAATTAAAATAGACTATCTTATTTATTTTTACTAAAAATCTTTTGTTATATAACAAAAACATACTGACCATAATTAGCGTTTCTTTTCATCACACGTTAAATCTCTGGGATAAGCAATTAATGGCGGTACTATTTTGGTATGACGTGAAATTAAAGTTATATTAACATTATTAATCAATAAAAGTTAAGATGTAATACGCTCATGATATCGGTACCACCAATCATATCCATAAAACTTAATAGTGTTATGGCGATATTTTTATATCATTCCCAAAACTTTATTTCGGATACAACACAACTCACTTATCATAAAGTTGTTCAAAACTAAAAAAGTAAAAATAAGTTGGTCAGGAAGAACAAAAATACCAAGATTGTTTTACAATATTTTGACCACATCGACAGCATATGCGGGTAAGGGTGTGATGAAACGGACCGTGATATTTCCCTTGACTTACTTGCCGAAATAAGCGTAAGGGACGTATCCCAGAAAATACATGACAAAATATCCTGTATAAACATCAGTACCGGCACAGAAACCACCCTCGTGGAATGTCGTAGGAATAAAAGAGTTTTGAACAACTATTGTTTTGTCCCTCCCCCCCCCCTTTTCGATACATTGAATAATTCAATATTTTGAGATATATAGATGGAGGGAGTATTGTTCAGTATTTTTTTGTATGGTGAAACGCTGCAAAAATAGTCTTCATAAATATCCATTTGACAATTTTATTCGAGAAAAATATTATTCTTGATTTGAAAAATCAAAACAAAAAGCTTACCATAAAATACACTATAACATTTATTTCTAACACTAAGAGTTAATTCACTGAAAGGTACTAAATATGGTTCCGTAGAATTCAGAAGTTTGAGTTTCTTCGAAATAATTCTAAAATATAAATTTAAAAAATATTGAACTATTTTCAAGGCTTGTCTTTCTTACTTACGCAGGAAATATTTATATATATAATTAATTTAAATATCAATATTAAAAAAAAATTCTTTGTAGCAATAAAAACAACCCATTGGGGTTCTCAGTAGATAGGAAAGTGGATGAAACATTAAAAAATTATCAACGCTACTATTTATCAATGGTTTTTGTCACCGTAATCATTAATACGTACCTACGAAATCATAATATTCCTTCATATCAGTTATAATAAATAAGTTATAAGTTAACCCTGGAAAGAAATTTAATTATCTATTTTTTAATTTAAAAAATTAATAACGTAAAAGCTAGAGCTGGGTTCATTCGATTTTTCGGTACCTTGGTCCCTATAAAATCGGTTCTTTGCTCTTAGTAATACTGTATATGATGACAAAAATCTCAAATAGAGCGATACATAAAATTAAGTGGATATATTTGACATTAAAATAGTTTTCCAAATATCATTATAGGCCTATACATTATTAGCATCTTTTAATTCTTGGCCCTCTGGATGACGAATATTAATAGCCATCCATATTACAGAAAGTTAAAAGGAGTTGAGACTAAATAGCTGGAAATTGATTAGTTAGATTAAATTAAATTTGGATCATAGAACCGAAATAGTTGATCTAGAATCCGTAACATAGGTGAACAGCACCATTGAAAGTAAGGGTACACCCCAGTGAGACCCCAACGAACCCCAAATGTAAGTATCAAATAATTGGTCGGTAGCAACAAAATACACAGTAAGCTTTTGTAATAAACATACTACTAATAAATACAATAGCCGGCTTCGGTGGTCACATGGCCTGAAACGTCACTCTGATAATAGAATGGATTGCCGATGAAAGAGAGATTGGAGTTTGAATCCCAGTTGGTTACACTGGAGGTGGATTTTCCTAAATTGTTTCTCTCACTACCTCTCCCTCTTCCTCTACGCAGATGCGGGTAAATTTCCTCTTAAAATTTACCTTCCTCAACTCAATCCCTTAGTGTAAACTGGGGATAATCCAAACGGGTAGTAAGATGCAGCGCACGCGCGTGCACACACACATACACACACACACGGTTATTGGGAAATAAAGTGGCAACGTTCGAAAATCCGCAAGGCTTTTGAGAACGTTGAATTGCACAGTTTTTGAATGAAGAAAAGTGGGTGGGTTGATAAAAAAAGAAAAGAAAAAGACAAAGAAAAAAAGAGTACGGGCTGGCAGAAGTAGGAGAGGATTCTTAGTTCTACTAATGCTGGTGATGACCTCACGTCGACACCTTGGCGAATTCTTTATACCTCCAGAAATTCATCTCGCCCTGGTACTTCTCTTTGCTTCTTTACAACTTCGCAATGGCACTAGACACTAAAAGAAAAGGAAAAAAACCTTCAATTTCTTCTTTCTTTTCCAATTTTTTTCCCACTGTTTCTTTCTTCATTTTCTATGGAAGAGGTCGTTGAGAAATGATTTATGGTGTGATGCAAGAACATGAGAAAGTAAGAGAGAAGCAGTAGACTAGGAGACTCGGAAGTTTGTGGTTAAAGGAAATAACAAAAAAAAGTGTGAGTAGGATAAAATAAAAAGATAGTGTGAGAATGAGAAAGAGTTAAAGGGAATTCCTGATGTAGCACCACAACTAGAAGAAATGTGGATATGAGTTATGCATTTGCCCTTCCTATATTGTTCCCACAACATATAGATTTCCCCCTTCTATTTTTTTACTTACTTCCCTAGGGAATGGCGTTAGATTTCGAGTTTGTCAAAATATATGGACTTACAACTCACTTGAAATAAAAAAAACAATAGTCACGATTGTATATTTTAAATTTAAAATATAAAGCCATAAAACCCGAATATGTTGTAGTTACTATCTGCACATCGACACATTATTGGAGCCATTAAATGTATTTGTGCGAAACTTCAGTCGTGCATATTAAATATAAGCATGTTTTAAAAATACAAGTGTGATCAAAGTGTTAAGGAACTTAATAATTTTCTCCTTTTTAATAAGAAAAATGTGGCTTTATTGTCAGTTAAATAAAAAATACAGTCTTGAATCTAATTATTTGATTTTTAAGTTTTCGTTCCAATTGCAATTATTTACTACCCGCACCGGTGGTAACGTGCACTTAAACTCGTATAATATGGTCTACCAATGATGGGAAAGGTGGGGAGGTTTGAATCCCAGCTCGTTGTACTGAGGTATTTTTTACCCAAATGGTTATTCTTTCTCCCTCCACGCAAATCTGGATGAATTTACTTAAATTTATACCTTTATTATTATACCTAATTAGTGTGATTAGATGCTGTTAGTCTGAACGGGTGGTAAAAAAACGGTTGCATAGTCATATTTAAAAAATTATTCAGATAAAAAATGGTGACCTGGTGGTCTAGGGATAAGGTGTCATACTTCTGTACTGGGGGTCCGGAGTTCAAATCCTCGGTCCCGGCACGGATATATCTGATTTCCAAACCCTTCCTTCACCTCTTACAAGACGTGTATTAATCACAACTTGTGAATGTGTGGAATTCCAGGCCTCCACTGTGGTTCGGATTCAACGTTAAACTGTAGGTCCTTCATTTTATCTCATTATCACCCTACCATCACACATTTAACGTAAGTGCGTGAACCCAAACGGGTAGTAAGATGCAGTGCTAATAATAATAATAATAATAATAATAATAATAATGATGATGATGATGATGATGATGGTAATAATAATACCCGCCTTGGTGGCGTAGTTAGCTAACGCACTTGTCGTGTTGAGCTCGACTGCTGAGGACAGGGAGATCGAGGTTCTAATCTCGGTCGGGTGAACTGGGGGTGGTTTTTCCTACATGGTTTTCCACTCTCCCTCCACGCAAATGCGGGTTCACTTCCTTTAATTTAACCTTCCCAGTTCCTAATCCATTAGAGTAATTAGTACTTAAAGCGTATAACCCGAACGGGTAGTAAGACGTGGTGCTAAATATTATTATTATTATGATAATAATGATAATAATAATAATCAAATAATATTACGTTCTCAAATGCAAGTGAGTCAAAGGAGATTTTTGGTCAAAGTTTGATTCTAGTATTTAACATACACTCTCTAAATAATAGATAAGTACACTACTTACAAAACAACAAGACATCACATTTAGTACAAATCTTCGTATCTTATTACCCGTTCACGCTATATTCATATCCACACAAACAGGGTAGGGATAAAGAGGGTGGAATTTAAAGGAAATGTGTCTATACTACCAATGAAGTTGCTCCTAACCACAGCTAGCTCTACATTCGTAATTTTTTTAGACACAAATTGGGATGAAGCATGATCATCTATAGTTGAAGTTAGAATATTTAACCCCTCGACCACGAGGACGCTCATTTGGTAAAAGGTGAAAAATATCTGCCTAAATTATGTAAACAAAAATCCAATAATGGTACCGATATTTCATTAAGAATCGTAACAATGTTGCCGGACATCGAGTAAAACCTAATACTTTTTGGTGTCTGTAAAAAACTAGGAAACAAACAAAAAAGGGGGCGCTTGACAAAAAAAAACCCAACCCAACTAATCTTTCTAATAGTTGTGAATTTAGGTTATTTAACTACAAGCTTTAAGTAGTCTTCTCTTTGAATGAAGGTAAAAGTAGACTGAAAAACTAATCACTCTGATTCGAACACATATCTTACCCCTCTCCCCCTTTTTTTCACCCAGAAACATAAGATTGAATAACAGCTGCATACATATCCCCGTCAAGATCAACATTTTGTAAAAAAATGAAACTTAATTTCTCAATACAACTACATTGGTTATCCGGGAAAATTGAAATGGGTTTCTGAAAAAACTGTAAAATACAAGGAATTTTGTATAAAAATAAATATTGGAAACCCCGTTTAGGCAATTGTTTTGGGGTGACAGCTATCAGGGGTGGTAGGTAAATGTTGCAACTTACAAGTTACAATTTTATATGATATGTACACGCCCAACATCCTCGTCACTGACAATTAATTTTAATGCGAGAGTAATGTCTTAGACCATGCTACCACCAGTGCAGGTACAGTCAAATTTTAATTGCAAGAGCATTTTAGGAAACACGGTTCAGTAATCATAACATTTTACTATAGAATTATATATAATATCTTACAGGTATTGATAATATCTTTCAAAAGTGACAGCTGCAAATAAGATGACTTGAGGTATAATTACGAGAAATAGATCTAGTAGCTTTTATAGATGTCTTTCTATAAACATTGGACTGGAGCTGCAAATTATTGTTTTAAAATAAGTGTGCGCGGTTCGTGCAGAGCCAGGCGAGAAGCTCAGCCGTTTGACATCGGTATAGTCCAAAAAGTTTAATCTCTTGGTAATTTTCCAGCTATTCGAATTATCCATCCAAGTATTGTCTTCGATTGAATATTGCTTGGCAATAATTCATGAAGAGTTGGTCTGAGAGATATCACTATCAACTTATGGTGGATACTGTTATCATGGAGTAGATGAAGTTATTATTTTCTGGGACCAAACATATATCTAAACTATCCTAATATCTCATATATCACCTGGTTTTACACTAAGTTTGGACCTTGCATTCGAACTAGATTCTTTTTCAAGGCGTTAGTCAGCTTGTGAAACTCGACGTTTTAATATTCTCGATCACTTTACACTGTAACACTGCTTATTAACATTTTAGTTTATAAATCTTATTTGTAATGAATGATTTGGAAATATCAACAAAACATTTATACATTTCTTTGGAAACCGTGTTTGAAAGAAAAATAAGAAAATCAAGGAATGTGATGGTAGAAAATTGTAATGTGGTTTTGGTTGATAACTATTATTTTTATCCTCGAAGATAAATATAAAACTGGTTGAGTAGGGTGGATTTGAGATGTATGACCATTTTTCTTAGATATACAATAAAAACTCACATCAAGAAAAAGGTTAACCTCGTGCACCACGCAGGGATAAAACCCTTACATCTCTAGTTAAAAGTCCAGCTCGCAAACCGCTCAACTAACTGGTTGGTAGGAAAGAACGCTGACCTCATTTTTCATACCGACTCACGATTGATTTATAAAAAAACTCGCTTCTAAACAAGTCTTGATGCTCTTTGTAAATATAATATTAAGGTCACGAAAGCATTAAAGAACGCCTTTGACTAACATTACTAAACATAAAATACCAGTCACGTGGCCGTAGATCTCTCACCTAAATAAACTTGATTGTTTTTGAAATGGCTGTCGTGGCAGATGAGTGGAGATGAATTCTTAAACGATTCAACGCAGCACAAGGGAGAAATTTTACAAAATGAACATTGACTTGAACATGGTCTTAAAAGATTTCGCTAAGGCTTCTGTGAATATCAAGAGCTGTCCAAGTAACACACTGAATACGCAAAATACTTGTGAAGCGAAAAAGTAGAATAAATTAGAGTAGTACTACTTTCTTTTTTCAAGATGCTTGTCAAAAATTCTCTCCGGTGTAGATTTTGCGCAAAAAGCTAAGCCAAAAATATTTTATGTAGAAAGACCACGGGTAACTAAGGAAACAATGTCTGTCCTTGCGTGTGAGTCGGGCTCATATACTATAATAATATACTCAGAATCATCAGAAGAAACAAATTCAAGAAATAAATAATTAATATATTAGCCTGATTATAATAAAGGGTATGTAAATATTTATGCAATTTCCTTCAGAAATAATATACAATGCCAATTCTACCGATGAAAAGTTACTAAAAAAAATAATTCTAACCTTAAAAGAAACCTGTAACCGTGGGGTCTAGGGGATGAATAGCAGGTTAGTTTAATCTGGTTTGCTGTTGATATTAAGGTCGGGTTTGAATCTTGATCAACTGTACTGAATATATATTTGTATATATGATTCCCCACTCTTCCTTCAAGCAAATGCGTGTACACTTATTTTAAACTACACCTTCTTCATAACTACCTTATAAAATACGTACAAGAACAGGGAATATGCGGTGAAATAAAAACAACCAACATATTATAAAATAACTGAGCCAAATAAAATAAAGATAATATTATCATTATAGTACGTCGAAATATTTGATTATAGGTGCATATTGAGAACAAATTCATCAATTATTAGTATTACTGGCTTTGATCCGTTAAATACTGTTTGGTTATAATATACTAGCAGCCCAACCCGGCTTCGCACGGGCATAATAATATAATAAAAGAAAATACACAATGTTTTACAGTGAGTTTC
>CABEEJ010001716.1:0-17500 GCA_901482245.1 Timema douglasi
CCCCCCCCCTCTCCCCATCCCCTCCCCGTTTAAAGTAACTTTATGAAAGCTCTTTAGCGTAACCTTTCATCCTTTCCAAAGACCAGGAAACTTTATTTCGACGTTAACATCTGTCTTATAGAAAGATTTTTGGTTGAACTTTAAAAAAAAAATCTTCATTTATATAGTAACTGAAAAACTAAATTATTTCAATACTTTCTGTAAAATAATCCTTCAAACCTTTGTATGAGGACTTTGGGTTGAATACTGGTCAGGTCAAAATTTTTGCTTTTTACGCAAGTCAAATCAGGTGAGATACGAGAGGCCGCGCATGGTCTAACGCGTTACTTTCACAATAGATTAGACTGACAGGGAGATTGAAGTTCGAATCTCGGTCGGGTGTACTGGGAGTGGTTTTTCGTAAGTGGTTTTGTACACTCTACACGCAAATTATGAATTAGACTAAACTTAAAAAAACTCAGCCTTCCTCATCCCTAACATATTAGGTTAATTACTACATATGCGTAAGACTCAAGCGGGTAGTAAGACGCGGTGCAAATAAAAAAAATAACGTATACAACACAGCCAACACAAGTATACATACATAATACATACTTTTTGACCATTAATATATCCGATTACATGGTTTGGTTACTGAAGAGTAAAACATCTCCTTGGTTAAACTATGTTTATATAAATTTTTAATAATGTTCCTATTTGATTTGGTAAGAAGTAAAAAATGACAAAATTATATATTTTTTTATTTTTTATTCCTTTCTACTTATATGATATTAGCTCAATCTTTAATGACAACAACTTTCGATGTTATTATTGACGATACACTATGTTAAGGTCTGAGGAAAACCAATGTAATTGTAAAATAATGAATAGAGAGATATGACAAAAAAAATTGCAAGGTTGATAAATTAATAACACCGAAACATGTTTTCATCGAAGAGTAAGCTACTATAAAATAAAGAAAAAGGAAATAAAAATAAAGAAAACATAATTTTATGTTTATATAGTTTTTGTTTTAGTTAAGCATGCAAATACGTACCTTGACGATTATCTTAATTATTATTTTTTTTAACTTCATAGAACATTTTCAATATATTTTTTTAGTAGGCGCAGTACAGCGTCAATTCCCAATGAAAAGTGTCTCCTATGTTCGTGTCTTAAAACTCACCTGAAAAATAAAATAAAATTGGAGTTACAGGGGCTGCATTTTGGAGCATTTAATGACAACATAATAAATTCTCAACTGTCTCGACATATTTAAATAATGTTTTGTTATTTCAAAATACGCTTTAATACAAAATGAAATGTAAAAATAGCAGCAGTGATTTATATTATAGCTAATATTACATTTTAAGTGGAATAAATAAAATATTTATGAGCAAATGTGAAATTATTTCAATTTCAGCAATATGTTATGAAAACCTCAGCAGGCTTGTGTTTAAGGGGCTATAGTGGTCGAGTAGAAATTATAAATGAAAAAAACAACAAAAAAACCGGTTGTAACGTTACCGGGTAAAGCTCTTTGGTCGTAAGAGAACATTATTATTATTATTATTATTATTATTAACACCGCGTCTTACTACCCGTTCGGGTTATACGCACTTACGCTAATGTGTAATAGTAGGGTGATTGTGAGATGAAATGAAGGACCTACAGTTTAACGTGGGATCCGAACCACGGTGGAGGCCTGGTACTCCCCACATTCACAAGTTGTGATTAATACACGTCCTGTCAGAGGTGAAGGAAGGGTTTGGTAATCAGATAATTCTGTGCTGGGACCAAGGATTGAACCCGGTAATCCCAACACATAAGTCCGACACCTTACCCCCTAGACCACCAGGTCACCTAAAAAGAAGTTGAATACAAAGTCTATGGGCAATACAAATATTTAAGAAATAAATGCTAGGTATAGTAAATTTTTTTTATGGGAATGACCCTATATACAAAATTACATATAAAAATGTTTAGCAAAATTTGAGAACATTTAACTATAAGTTGTTGTTAATGGTATGTTATAAGTCCATCCCTAGTGATAATATTAATCAAAAGTGACACTTGCAGTTCACATGACTTCCCTTATGAATACATACTAATATGCATACCTAACTACGCTGTTTCCTTACGGGGTAAGCAAGAAACTGTGCATATATCTCAAAAAACAACTACGTACCGGTACTTATCCATCCTAACCAACTCTTTCCACACTTTCCTATCCTTGAATGCTCCCTTTGCTTCAACAACATCCATACACCGAGACATACATGATATTTTATTCTTGAATCTCTTAATGTTTCTACCCGCCTCGGTGGCGTAGTTGGCTAACGCGCTCGTCGTGTTGAGCTCGACTGTTAAGGACGGGGAGATCGTGGTTCGAATCTCGGTCAGGTGAACTGGGGGTGGTTTTTCCTAAATGGTTTTCAACTCTTCCTCCACGCCAATGCGGGTTCACTTACTCTAATTCAACCTTCCTAATTTCTAATCCATTAACGTAATTAGTACCTAAAACGTATAAACCGAACGGGTAGTAAGACACGGTGCTAGATAATAAAAAAAAACCTTAATGTTTCTCTTTGCCACACATTCATCTACGTTCTACAATATTTAACCACGTCCTACATGGCCTACCCCCTTCCTTTAAATCCACACACTTTTAAAGTCATATATTTGCCTTGTCATTAAATCCGCATTCACCCTTTTAACATGCACAAGCCGACGTAAGATGCTTCTTTCACCAAGATTTATTGGATTCCCTTTCAAACGACACTCCTTCAGCCCATAACTGACTGTCCAAACGAGTTTTTCCACATATATTTCTTATCTATCTCATTCCAACCTCATTCACTTTGCTCTTGTGTTTCTCCTGAAAAACTCACGCTTCACATCCATAAACCAATATTGTCGTCAAAACACACACAAATACATATATATGACTTATGAATACATGAAAACAGAAGTAAACATTTTTTTGTCAGATAATTTGAAAATTGGGTTGCAATCACTACAATGTATAAAATGCTCTCAACTTTCTAGTTTCTGAACATACTTTAGTTGATAAATATTGTATTATTACATTTATTAGGTTTTTAAGTACATGAATTCTATCAATACACACCTTTCAAACTAATTTAATTTAAGTGAGAATACTTAACACTATACAATACACAACCACCCCTAGCGCCTATTATTGAATATCTAGCTAAATAAACTTCCATTTGAGTTAAATTCATCCCCGCTTCGGTGGCCAAATGGTAACACACGTCACTCTAGCGATAAACTGGGACTGCTGATAACGGTGATGTCAGGGTTAGAATGCCAGCCGGCTGGACTTGGGTGTTTTTTCTAAATACTTTTCTACTATCAACCCATTCAAATGCGTGTATAATTCTTCTAAACTCAACTTTTCTCACCATTAATATATTACGGTAATTAAAAAAGTAAATACGTTTAAATCGAACGATAAAGTAGACAATCCCAAGATGCGACGTTTGTTTCTAGATTTGTTACCTACTTGGGGGAGATGGGACAGGCTTTTAAAAAATGTCCAAAAACAATATATTTATGATGAATTTCATCAGAAATATTATGTCAATTTAGAAGTTGTTTATATATTTTTCTATCACAGTTTCTTACTACCGGTTCAGGCCTTACGCATAAATGATAATCACTCTAATGGTGTAGAGATGTGGCAGGAAGCATTTTAGGGGCAATCTACCAGCATTTGCCTGGAAGGAGAGTGGGAAACCGTTTAGGAAACGCCACCCTTGGTATATCCGACCGGGATTCAAACCCAGATCTCCCCGTCTTCAGCAGGACCAGTCTAACATGAGAGTGGCGGCACCTTTTAGAGCATTCGGCAACTGAAGCGGTTGGGTGCTTATGATATGGATCAATGATTAAGTTGACCTTAGTAATAATCTACTCACTCTAATTATGACTCTAGGGGCGCTTTCTAAATTCAGGAAATTACATATTTTTCCCCCTGAGAAGGCAATAATTTATGAACCAGCAGGCGGGTGACCTGTTGGTCTAGGGGTAAGGTGTCAGACTTCTGTGCTGGCGGCCGGGGTTCAATCCTCGGTCCCGGCACAGATTTATCTGTTCACCAAACCCTTCCTTCACCTCTGACAAGACATCTTGTGAATGTGGAGAATGCCAGGCCTCCACCGTGGTTCGGATCCCACGTTAAACTGTAGGTCCTCCATTTCATCTCACAATCACCCTACCATTACACATTATTGTAAGTGCGTATAACCCGAACGGGTAGCAAGATGCGGTACTAATAATAATAATGAACCAGCAGACCTAATTTATTAACATTCTTTTTTACATGCACCACGTATTAATAGCTATACATATGTTTACACTAATGAACAGAGACTATTTAATACCAACTTAAAAGAAAATGTACCTGCATTTGCGTGGAAGGAGGGTTGTAAACCATCTAGGAAGAGAGACCAACGCCTCAGGACACCTACCAAAGGATTATAAACCTGAACTTTCTCCGTCCCTAGCAAACCACATAAGACGATATTCACACCTTTGTCCACGTGAACACCGATGAGAGTTAATTTGTTTTTCCCTTGCGAGCCAGCCAATGCACGACGTGCGTGTTTATAGGACCAGTTGGTGACGCGTTCAACAGGACGTTAGCCTCACATGTCGCTACCAATGATCAAATACACAGATATATATACATTTTGCTGTCCCCGTTTCCAGGTTTACGAGAGCTTTGATGGAATTATTACGTGATCGAAGGAAGATACGGCAAGTTCAGCCTAGGAATAACCTAATTTGACAGTTTGGAAAAAAAAAGTTATATTTTTCTACTTTAGAGCTTTCATACGACAAGACACGTGTTTTATCAGATCCCATTTTTAAGAGTGCGTGCAGATGGTGACAACTGCAGGACAAATATATGGAAATTATGTTAATATTAGTTTTTAATTAGTACCAAGTCTTACTACCTGTTCAGGCTATACGCTTATGTAATGACAACGCTAATAATTCTAGGGATTAGGGAATTTTAGAGGAATTATACCCACATTTGCGTGGAGGGAGTGTGTAAAACTATTTTGGGATAAACCACCTCAAAGCACCCGACTGAGATTCGAACATTTTTTTCTCCATCATAGGCAGTCTAGTCTACTGCGTGAATAGTGCCTTTGACCACGCGGCAATCTATGTGGGCCTTAAGGTGCGGCAGAAGGGAGTGCAAGAATTTTTCAGTTTTTATATAATATAATTTTTTTGACGAAAATAAAATATTTCTCCAGTATCAACGTAGAGTTAAGTTTTCTGCACATGCTAATATCATCAGATCTTGAATACCTGTCAAGGTTGTCTTGGAATTTTGTCAAAATTATTTAAATAAAGAGAAAAAAATCTGACAAAATTCTAGGACACCTTTGACAGATATTCAAGATCTGTTTATATTAGCATATGCAGAAAACTAAACTCTATGTTGAGACTGGAGAAATATTTTATATAGTTTGGCCAAACAAATGTAATGCTATAAAAACTGTAAATCTACTCGTGCTCCCTTCTGCCGCACCTTAATATTAGTTAACCTCAAAGTTTATTTCATAGATATAGTTATGTTATATTACTTCTAAAAACTGTTTTCGTATCACACACACACACACACACACACACACACACACACACGTATATGGTAAAAAAACTGATGAAGCTCCCAAAGTTTTTGGGAGTCCTATATAAACCAAGAGGTATATTATACCGTATTTTCTGTGCTACTTTTAAGGAAATAATAGGTACACTCCAATTTTCTACAGGATGAGCCTTGATTATATGTCTACTTTTAGGTGTTTTCACTTCAAGTCACTTTTGATAGTTGTAATCAATATCAATACCTTTGAAATAATATACTTTTTCGCCCCGTTTTTTATTACTCATTCGAGTTGTACACTTATGTACTAATTACGCTAATGGGCTATGGATGAGGATAGGTTAATTTAGAGTAAGTGCACCCGCATTTGCGTGGGCGAGAGAGTTGAACACCTTTCAGGGGGGAAAAACACCCTTAGTTCACACAACCGGGATATAACCACATTATCCCCATCATCAGCAGTATATTGTTAGAGTAGTGCCTTAGACCATGTAGCCACCAAGGTAGGTAATAATTATAGCAATAAAGTAAAATGTTATCAATGTTGACTGAAGGAAAATAGATTTGTAATTTCTAAAGGTTTCTTCTTACCAAAATCCTACTAAAGTAATCAATTACCCACATAGGCTGGCAAAATTTTACGCGACCAATTAAATAAAAAGTGTATAATATTAATATTCATATTATTAACCATGAGTATATTAGAATAAAAAACCCGATTTGGTGGCCGCATAGTCTAAGGCGCTACTCTCACAATATACTATAATGCCGAAGACGGGGATATAATGGTTCGATACTGGTTGTGTGTACAGAGGGTTGTATTTCTCAAATGGTTATCAAATTTCACTCCACACAAATGCGGGTACACTTCCTCTGAATTAAACCTTCCTAATCCCAGATACATAGGTATAATTGGTACATAGACGTATAGCGCGAACGAATATTAAGACGTTATGCTTAAAAAAAAATCACCTTCTCAAAATTAAACCGTTTTAAAAATGTGTCGTGTTTGGTTAGGGTGTATAGCCCTTTCTCGCCTCTCCCATTCCATACATCACACACACTCCACTTTTTCGCGTACGTCACTAACTACCTTTAAAAGATTTTTATTCTTTAATGTCGATACGACTATAAGCTACACTCGCTTTGGAAACAAGTAACGTTTATAATAAACGACAGGGTTGTATTATATTGATCCATGTGAACAGAGAGTCGGTGGTCTAGGGGTAAGGTGTCGGAATTCTGTGCTGTGGTCCGGGGCTCAATCCTCGGTCTCGGCACAGATTTATCTGATTACCAAACCCTTCCTTCACCTCTGACAATACATCTTGTGAAGGTGTGGAATGCCAGGCCTCCGCCGTGGTTCGGATTCCACGTTAAGCTGTAGGTCCTCCATTTCATCTCACAATCACCCTACCATTACACAATTAGCGTAAGTGCGTATAACCCGAACGAGTAGTAAGACGTGGTGCTAGCAATAGTACTAATAATAATAAACAAAGAGTCAATATAAAAGCAGAACACAAATTTAGACGTAATGGCAGTTTAAAACAGAAATATCTAACTACCCATACTCATTGAAATGAATTAGAATTTAGTGGGATTGGTTGGATGTGTGTTCATTGAAGATATATAATTTAAATGAACAATAATTAGATTTGGGACTCAATAATCCCTCAAATCAAGGGGTAAATATAGTAAATACAAAGTAATTGCCTCCTGAGATTTATCGTATTGGCTGTCTGTCTGTCTAGAGTTAAGTAATGTCATTTGGTGACTTGAAACCTTGCCGTGCCGCTACCACGGCAACCTGCCGTAGCCTAAAGTCCGTTCACAATAGCTTTTTACCTGGATGACAGTTCGAAAATCATATATTTAGGTTTTAGGTTACCAAAGCTGGTAAAAGATCACCGTTTTGTTATAAATTTCAAGTTTTTAATTACCTGTTACATTTTACATTTAAAACAACGTAAACTTAAGTTTTCTTATACTATTTCATTACTTTTAATAATTTCTTTTCATCCAACTCGAAACAATATTTTAAACATAGTTAAAATTACCTATTCTTCGTTTTGGAACGTTATTGATTATGTATAATAAATTGTGAATATTAATACCTTTTGTTACAGGTATCGTATTTACATTGAAACAAGGAAATACTTGTAATTTATATATATATATAATGATTTTATGACTATTTTATCGTATTTTGGAATATTTAACTGAATAAAATATTTTCATCAAATGCGTAGGTGCATCATTGTAAAAAACTTGTTTACCGTCATGTTCAACCACATGGTTTAAATTCGTCGGTCGCCATTTTGAAGATATGTTCGTTATAAGTTTTTATGAAAGTGGTGTGAATATTATTTTTTTTAAAGTGTAATAAAACGGTAAATAAACTTTGTGTCTGTCCTCAAATAAATATATAAATAAGATTGGCCTAAATTACTAGGGTTAACTATCACATTAATATATTAGCATCTGTTTTCATCCAAAGTGATAGATGTCAGCTGTTGGCGTAGTGATATTAGGGACTACTTCTAGTAACATTTTGAGTTGTCATTCAAGTAAACTAAGGTCGTGAATGAATTATACACGCTACCGTGCCGTGTGCGGCCACGTCAAAAAAAACCGTTCTGTGGGCAAGGAGCCTCAGCCGGAAACCCATCGGAGCACAAAGAGGACAGAGGAGAGGGAGATGTAGGAACACGAGGCGTGTTGAAGGGAGATGAACGAGCACGAGGGATGGTGGGGGCGGGGATGTACAAACATGAGAGGGTGGGGGAAGATGTAGGAGCATGAGGGGGTGGGGACAAATGTACTATCAAGGAGGGAATGTGGATGGATGGATGTAGGAGCACTAGGGGTGATATATATCGAGAGAGAAATAGAAATAGGTAATGAGAATTAAAGAAAAAGTATAGTGGAGAAATAATGGTTGATCGCGTGAACTTTAAGTTTTAAGTCAAACGGGGCCCTAAAAGTTTGCTAACCCCCGGTCTCACGATACATTGGGCTGCCGATGACGGGGATCTCGAGGTTCGGATCTAGGTCGGGTGTATTGAGTTTTTTTTTTTCAAAATGATTTTTCACTTTCTTTTCACACAAATGCGGGTACACTTCCTATAAATATAACCTTCTCAAATCACTAAAGCTATTAGAGTAATTAGTTCATAATCGTATAGCCCGAACGGGTAGTAAGACGCGGGGATAAAAAAAACCCATATATAATCGAACCCTGGACTTCCATTTACCAGAAAATCAGACCAGATGAGCTTAAAGGCATAGTTCGCGCAACCCCCGATGCAGGCTGCAGATTTATATATTTAAAGAAAATTAACAATCAACCTTAAAGTCAACTACGCTAGCGTCTCACATTTCACTGTGTATGTGAGAATATAGCTGACACTAAAGAGGATTGAGGAAGTGTCAGAAGGATAATAGAGATTGCTGACACTAAAGAAGACTGAGGAAGTGTCAGTAGGATTGCTGACATGAAAAAATAAATCTTGCTAGACAATTCGCACAGACCGGAAGGATCAAAATGTTGGATACGTACTGAAAGCGCACAGGTTGAATTTGTGTACCTGCTTTGTAGTATATAAGAAACGCACAAGATAGGTGCATCAAAAGTGCACCATTGTTTGTATTCTCTGAGCCCCATTTGGCAACACTGCTTGTTACTCACTTATTTTGAACACGATCCCTCAACAGTTGAGAGCTTTAAACTTATCGGTGACAATGACTAATAATGGCAGGAAATGTATATTTTTTTCAGAAATTACAAGTATTGTGACTTTTGTGAATTATACATTTATCAACCCAAACCAATCCAACCTAACCCAACCTAACCACTATTGTAAAGACTAAAGAGCGTACATTACATGTTTGCCATGTTGCCACGTTTCGTAGTTGTTTTTCCCTGTACGCTTTTGATGTAAGATCTAGGTGTATTTTTGTATCCATATTTTAGTGCGCTTTTGATAAGCACATTGATTTATTGACCGAGCCTAGCTAAATTCTGTTTTAACTTAACCGATATGATTTAATCTGTCTGCTAGTCCAGACGTTTGTTCATCGATAACTGTCAAATACGTGACTTTTTTTTAAAGGAATTTGGGAGCGACAGTTTTTTACCCTAAGACAAACAATAGATCCACATTTTTTTTTTTCAATTTGGCTATCCGTTTCAATATGGTGGCCACGAAAAAGTTATTTTGTTATATAACTTATCTCAAGTGATTTGACTCAAAAATGTTAAGCAATATATTGATTACATAAAGGCGTATTTTCTTTAATCATAATTAAAAACAAATGGTTTGTTGTGAGAGTTTTGACAACAAATCAACATTTATAGTCCTGTAAATCATGATTTGACGAATGAATACATGCGAATTGATCTGGTAACTTTTACTAGCTGTAAGTTATCTACACACCTACCGTAGATGGGGTATATACTAATATACTATGTTTCAAAAAATAATAAATGTTTAAAATATGGTTTTCCATCTCTTGTTTGATATACATGACCACAAATAAACCCCCCTTCCCTTTTACTCCCTCTTACAACTCCATTAAAAAGTAGTCTTCTTATATTTCTTAGGTGTTATATTTAATCGTAGCAAAGTTTACATAACCACAACAACATATACCCCGTCTACGGTAGCAGTGTAGATAACTTACAGCTAGCTAAAGTTACCAGATATAAGCTAACTCTCATGTATCCATTTGCCAAACCAGATGATTGGCCTGCAAGATATATGTCTATTTGTTGTTACTTTTGTCAGTCAACACTTTCACAGCAAACAATTTGTTTTTAATAACAATTTTCTTTAAAAGTGTTTATAATTCTTCTGCTAGCTTTCAGTTATCACCATTCCTACGGCGAATGAACTCTACCTTGATTTTCTTACAAATGGCCACATCTTAAAAAATATAAAAAATGTTTGCAGCCAAAAATTGATAATATTTTTATTATATTATTAATGTTATTTTATAGGTACTGATAAGATCTACCGAAAGGGATTGCTGCAAGATCACATGACCTGACAAATTAATACGTGAAAATTAATACTGTGACTGTTTCTAAATGTCAGATTTTTTTCCATCCTTAAGAAAATTGGGTTACAAGTTGATGAGTTCCAGACAGACGAGTTGAAGTTGTAGGCAACCGCTCTCGTTCATTAAGACGACTATAATTAGGATACATGTCCTTCACAACAATTGTGGGAAGTAAGGTAACAACAAATTAACAAAACTCCAATTAAATGGTGAGAACTGGACCACGGAAACCATTTACGTGACACCTCACCTCAAGGTCGAGAGAAGAAACTTTCGGTTACAAAATCCAAACCCTCACCCTCCAACCCTCGGTTAACTTTAGAACGTTAATCGATCTCAAATGATCGCAAGTAATCTATAAATAACTAACGTTGATGGGGTAGGTCTAATGCGATGTTCCCCAAACGGTGGGAGGTGTAACCACGATGGGGGATTTCAGGAGGTACGCGACGTCCCATTTCTTCTTTAACAGCGATCGCAGGTCTTGGAGATCACGCGCAGACCTCGAATGCCTTCTCCATCTTGTTCCAGCTTGGGCCACTTCTTTCCACTCTTCTTCCAGCCTTAGTTCCTTCAGATCCTTGATGACGTCATCTTTCCACCTTGTTCTAGGATGCCCAACTGGTCTAGGGGTTTCAGGAATGCCTTCGAGCACCACCCTTGGGTTTCTTTCTGCTCTAATCCTGGCTACATGACCCACTCCTCTAATTCTATTCGCTCGCATCCTCTGCACTACACTTGGCTGTCTAATCATTTCATATATTTATCTATTTTTCTTTCTTCTGTACCTCTCTTCTTTTCTTACTAGATGGACCCAGTATTTATAATGAATCATGTACCTACCTATTTGAGCATTTTTACTTTCTCACTTTCCCACTAAGTTTTATTGGATACTAACTGAGGTACCCACAGGTGCGCGGAAGTTTTTTAATTATTAAAAAAAAATCCAACAAAAATTCTAAAATTTCGGATTCGAGGTGTACATGTTGATGCACATTATTTCTAAAATATCATCGATCTACATGCGGTAGATTTCGCGCAATGCTTGTGACAGTTAAACTAACTCTTTATTTTTATTAATATAAGATGTATTATATAGATTACACTTTTTAAAATAATAGTAGTGTAGTAATATTAGTAAAGTAATAATAGTAGTATAGTAATAGTAGTAAGGCTTAAGTCTAACAAAAAATTTGGGAAGAACTGGAAATGGTACGTTGGTTAGGCCAAGACCCCTAAAAGGGTACAGGCCTGGTATTCCATCACAATATTTGTATTTTAAGCACCACGTCTTACTACCTCTTTAGGTTGTACGCATATGTCCTAATAATTACGCTAATGATTTGAAGATGAGGAAGGTTGAATTTAGATTAAATGTACCTGCATTTGCTTGGAGGGCGAGTGGAAAACTATGTATGTAAAACCACCCTCAGTACAGCCTGTTATCCCCATCATCGGTTGTATAGTTCATTGCGGGAGTAACGCCTTAGACTATGGGGCCACTGACGCGGGTATCAAAATAATTAATATTTTGGAATGCAAAATAACAAAAACATAAACACTCAATTACTGAAATACTCAATTAGATATATCTATATATTACCAACTTAAACCCCGCTTCGGCGACCACGTGGTCTAACGCGCAACTACCCACAGTAGATTAGACTGCCGATGAAGGGGAGATCAAGTTTCGAACCTCGGGTGTAATGAGGGTTGTTTTTCCAAAATTGTTTTCCCAAAATTGTTTTCCCCTCTCGCTCCATGCAAATTTGGGTACACTTCACCTAAGTTCAGTAATCCCTAAAACCACTAACGTAATTAGCACATAGGTGTACATCCCAAACGGGTATTTAGACGCGGCGCAAAAAAAAATCCTCCTAACTGGACTGGGTAGGATATTTCTACACCTTGGTATTATATCCGAATGCTGGAGCCAGTGCGTGTATTTGAATGTATAAATAAATCTATTTAATCTTAGTTTTACCTCGTGGTAATTGTTTGTACTCGGATGAGAACTGTTACAAAATTACTTTACAAATGCACATTAATAACTTACCGCAGAGACTGAAAAATACAAAGGGTTTAGGCCTTTTATGTCCTTCAAGATGTGTCGGTAAACAAGTTGTACTATTGCAATTAAATAAATATAAACTATTGAAAAGCTTTATTCTTGGTTTGCATGAATATTCAAAATAAAGATGAGAGACAAACAAATAATTCAATTGACGTCATCCGGTATTAAGTTGATAATTGACGTGAAGAAGAAAAAAAAAAGATAAAGGTTAAACAACTAGTTGTTATGAAGACCTTGAATAAAAGTTTAGAATGTTTGCGTTTTCTATCACAAGATGTATTTATTGTTAATTTCAAGAAATATTTCTCCCGCGTCCTACTACCCATTCGGGATATTCAAATTTAACTACATTAGTGGGATGAGGATAACAAGTGTATACGTTTTGAGGAAATGTACCCACATTTTTTGTAGGAAGAGTGAAGAATCATTTAAGAAAAAAAACGCCCTCAGAATGTACTTGAATGTATTTGAACTCCGGTATCCCCCTCCTACAAACCAAATTAAATGATCTTGGCGGTTAGTAAGTTTGTTCACCGATTCGGGAAAGACTTGACTAGCAGTGATTATTTTAATATATTACATAAAATAATTAATTGTGCAGGAACAAGCGAAGCAACATTTTTGCTTTCTAATTATTATAATATAAAAAAATTCATTATTTTAACAAATGTTGACGTTTCATGACCCGGTGAACTTTTGTTTTTCTTTTGGCAATGCTATATGTCTTTTTCTAGGACAGGAGCTGAAATAACTTTACTAATCGGACTAAAACATGATATCAAATGTTTTCTTATGGTTCTATTAAGGAACTTTTGGAATTACAATCCCAAACCTAAAATTAAGAGTAGTTTAAAAAGGAGTGAAAATAGAGAGAATCCATTTTATAAAAATTTGATTAATGACATTGATTAAATTTCGTATCTAAGCATTGTTTAACATTACAAACAAAATGACAACTTTTAATTTCCTATGGAAATGACTTTAAGGGTACTTTACAATAGGGTAAATTTCCGATTTTGATCATATCTCCGCAACTATTTGAGATACGAAATAACTATTATAGCAGAGTTATAGAACTATTAACAGTAAACATATTTTATTTGAATTTTTTTTATATAAAACCAAATCCTTCACCTCAACTTTCTTGCCAAGGGTGACCTGGCGGTCTAGGGGTAAGGTGTCAGACTTCTGTGCTTGGGGTCCGGGGTTCAATCCTAGGTCCCGGCACAGATTTATCTGATTGCCAAACCCTTCCTTCACCTCTGACAAGACGTGTATTAATCACAACTTGTGCATGTGTGGAATGGCAGGTCTCTACCGTGGTTTGGATCCCACGTTAAGCTGTAGGTCCTTAATTTCATCTCACAATCACCCTACCATTACACATTAGCGTAAGTGCGTATAACTCGAATAGGTAGTAAGACGCTTTGCTATAATTAATTCATTATTACAGCTCAAGACTTTTTTCTTAGTAACCTAAACCACTTTTTTTTATGACATCGGGAACTAAGTCATAATAGCAAACATACATTTTACCGACAAACGCGATGAGCGATAAAAATCCGTAGCACAACTTCCTCCAGAGGGGAAGTAAAGCCGTCGGTCCCATGTCGATTGTAAAAGAACCCGATGTGTGAAAATTACTTACTTGGCAAAGTTAGTAGGTCCTTTTGAACTCGCTCATAGAAATTCAGTGTGGAAGGCAACGGGGAACTACCACGATTCATGAACTTAATACATGGGGTTTCTACCAGATGGTGCAAGTAGCACTAATCATCTGATAAAACTAGTTCATTCCAAGCTTCGGATGGATATAAATTACATCAAACCAACTTTCAGGTTGTTTAATGAGGGGGAGATGGTGTCAATTTCTGCTAATTAATGTGTGTCGTGTAATTTAATGAAAGCATCTTGTCTCCGAAATAATGTCATTGTAAAAACTTCTTCACAGCTGACCTTGGGATTTGAGTAACTTGAGAAAAGGTGCAAGTATGTTAATCTCGGAGGGTATTTTTTTTTATCACACCTCACCAAAGCCAACCATGCTTATTCACGAAACAAAGCACACACACACAGAAAAAAAAGGAAGCCCATTATTTCCTACTCATTTCAGATGCTGTAGATTCCTTATGACGTCATGAAGTCACGCTTGACCTTGGGGTTCTCGGCCGTAGCACGCAAGAACAATGAAGTAGAGGGGTTAGGGTACTTCACCTTTCGTTAGCACAAGGCGGTTGTTTAGCCAAAAATACAGTGGAGCACCAATAAAAAACTTCAATGATCCTGAAAAAAAAAATCTCCATTTGAGTTTAAATTTGATCCTAAGATATCAGCTCGATTAATATTTCCTTTTACGATTCTAATCAGTCACTTTTTTTTTAGATGTAGAAATTGTTTTAGTTTTACTTTTTATCGTAATATAAAGTTTAGCGGCTATTGTTTATGAACTTTTTCTCCATTTAGCAATTTTAGGGGCCTTTTTAATGTATTCAAATATACTTTTGGATCACAGGTCTGTTCTTATAATGAAGCCCATGCATTCGATACATCTTTAGTACTCTTTATTTTACAGCCCAATTTTCATAGGAAGGTCCTTTTATATAAAAATATTACACCTAATTTTTGCACCCAAAAGTAATAACATTTGACTCTATTATTGGTGTTGTGTTATAACTCTCGATAATATATGAAATTAACAGATACATATCACATGACCTGAATATGTGAGAGTAGATGTAGTAACGTTTCTAGCTCTCTACCATCATGCAAATGCGGGTACACTCGTTCGGGCTATATGCGTATGTACTGATTACTCTAGAGTAAGGTTGAATTTGGAAGAAAGTGTACCCACATTTGCTTGAAAGGAGAGTAGGAAACTATTTAGGGAAAAAAATACCCCAGTAGACCTGACTGGAATTTGAACCCTTATACCCATGTTTTCGGCTGTCAAGTCTTTTTTCTAGAGTAACGCCTTAGACCCATTCGACCACCGAAGAAGGCAGTTATTCATTAAAATTCAAAGCTTTTTTTTTATCATATTGGGCAGTAATAATAATTATTTAGAATGTTAAATGATTGATTTTTTAAAACTCCAAATATTCATATCTCAGAGTTACTATTTTTGTGGTATAGAATATCACTGCACCAAGCGCTTAATTTTTTTAACACCTTGTTTGGGTTATATGCTTATGTACTAATTATGCTAATGAGTTTTATGATTATTAGTTTATATTTATAGGGGGTATACGCGCATTTACGAGTAGAGAGAGTGGAAAACAATTTTGATAAAATAACCTCAGTATACTCGACCGAGTTTCGAAATCCAGTCTCCCTGTAAACGGCAGTCTAGTTTACTTCGAGAGTAGCGCGTTAGACCATACAGCCACCGGAGCAGGTCACTTAACATTTGAGGCTAAAGTTATTAGTGTTTTATTTAAACGAGTGTGTGCTCCACACTGTTTTGTCATCATAATTAGGAGCCATTCTTAAATTATGTAAGGCTTTTTTATTCATGATTTTGGAGTCCCCCACATAAGGTATCATAAGATTTTCCTTTCCCCTCTTCCAAATCTACCTTAAGTAATTTCTTTTTTTTTAACGATTGGGTAGCTTTGATTATTTTAATCATAAAATTATATTTTAAAAATAAGTCTTGGTAATAAAGCGAGAGATTTGAAATTTTATAATTATTTTTTTTAGATTTTGTCTCACTATACAATTTGATTAAAAAAACCCTTAGGTAAGATGGATTCTGACCCTTTCTTACTCGTAGGAAAACGTAAGAAAATACTGATCCCCCTTACACCCAAAATTCAATATAAGTACGGCCACTTATTGATATTTATGTTGATCTATGCAAGGTGATATATGGATCTCGTGTCGACTTTACGGTCCCCGTGGATTAATGTTCCTGTACAAACTTGGTCCAACACACGCGATGGTCCGGCTGACAAAGACTGTCGAATGCTAGACAGTCCTCCTCAAGTACAGTAGCCCCATAGCTTCTTTGGTGCTGACTGACAGCTAAAAGCTTTGAAAAGTTACCAGACCAAATTATGTATCCCTACGCCGAACCATATGATCTGAAAAAACATGTGTTTAGCAGCTGTCACTTCTGACAGTCAAAATTTAGGTATATACCTAAATGTTGATTGTCAGAAGTCAGCTGTGAGCTGTCAGTCAGCGCCAAAGAAGCCGTGGGGCTACTGTATTTAGAATACATCAAGAAGATTTGCAAGTCCGGCGTTCGTGGTACTTGTGGGAGGTGCCAGTGTCGAGTATATTTGACGGGAGTCGCATTTTTCCTAATATGAAAGCAGAATTTTAGTCGCTCAGGAACAGAAAATATGTCCCCCCCACTCACTAAAGAGATTAGTTTAATAGCTACTGATGATTTATTTAAGTGTCTCGCCTCCAATAATCAGTGAGGATTTGCCAATACAATCCAAAATATACATAAAGGACAAATTTAATACGTTTGAGGATTGTTCATCAATATATTCACTCAAAATGTATATATCTATTAATGTTCAAATTGAAAAACATTAAGAGTTTTAAGAATAAAATAGTGTTCATGACTTGGTGTGTGGATCTTGTTGAAGCGAAGGGAGCATGCAAGGATGGAGAAGTGTGGAGAACGTTAGTGAGGATGGATTAAGTACGGAGTTGTTTTCTGAGCTGTATGCACAGTTTCTTGCCTACCCCTTAAGGGAACGGCGTGATTAGGTATGTATATGTAT
>CABEEJ010001716.1:20327-30680 GCA_901482245.1 Timema douglasi
TATATATATATATATATATATATATATATATATATATAGAGAGAGAGAGAGAGAGAGAGAACGGGTTCTGGTGAAGGAAATGATTGATATGAAATTAATAAAAGAACATATTAGTTTCGTATAATACATGTGTGCTAAATTTGTTTTAATCTCGCACATGTATTCTAATGGATGACTATCTTCAAGGTTAGCTTAGTATTGACCACTCTGGGTAGTTAAGGGCCTTTTAGAAAACACAAATACATACTTTGCGTTTCACAATTATATTATTTCATAATTATTGTTATTTTATATATATTGATAGTATTTATCAAACGCTACAACTGCAAATGACATTCACTACCTACCTTTTTGATATAGTGGGTCGAATGGGTTTAAAAAAAAATTTGGACTGTTTAAAAAAAATATCGAACAAAAAATTTCAACTTAATATTTATAATATAGTAATAATTTTTTTGTTTATTTTTATGAGCACATTGATTTGTTTGCTAAAGCTCTTGCAGGCTAGATAAAATCAGTTGGTGGGCCACAGGTTGCCGACCACTCACCCAACAGGTAAATACATGAAAGTACAATAGCCCTGTGGCTTCTTTGGTGCTGACTGACAGCTCACAGCTGACTTCTGACAGTCAACATTTAGGTATATACCTAAATTTTGAATGTCAGAAATTGACAGTTGCTAAACACATGTTTTTGCAGATCATATGGTTCGGCGTAGGGATACATAATTTGGTCTGGTAACATTTCAAAGCCGTCAGAAGTCAGCTGTGAGCTGTCACTCAGCACCAAATAAGCCACGGGGCTACTTTAGATAGATATAGTAACTTTTTAGCTTTCAGATAAGAAAAGCCTTCACAATGAAAATTGATTTGGCTCTAATGCGTTCCTAGCCCCTTCGATCAGCTTGAAATCTAATCTGTCTCCGACTCGCTAATAAGTGGTAAAATAACGGTACGGGGCTAGGCTATTGTGTTTGACCTAGGACGATACTCTAATAGCTTGTACAAGCGTGTGATGCCTAGATAAACTTCCTTGAAAGACAGTAAACACGGAATACCTTGGCCTTAATATCAGGTCCAGATGACGCAAGAGACAAACAAACACACGCTCAATCTACTTTACCACAACATTTACAATTTGCCTCGTTCTACGTCACAGTGGCTCTGTAAAAATAGGTCCGACACCTTAGTTCAGTCGTTAGCGTGTCTGCCTGCTGAACTAAGGGTACTGGGTTAGTCTCCTGGCATGGCCGAAAACATTTATCATATCTTTAACGAAATTGGTGTTTCCTCTTTTTTTTGCAGTGAATAAATTAGTGCCTCCCCCCGCCCCCCCCCCCCTTTCTCTGGCTGAGTGTTATGTCTGTACTTGGTTTTAAGAAGATTTATTTCACAGTTTTAACAAGTGTAAATTATTATAATATATAAATAAATAGTGACTCAATGATTTCCAACCACTACAGTTCACGAGTAAAAAGGTGTCGAACCTATTATTTTATGTTTTATGTACCATTGATTTAATTTATGGGGCTGAGATTTAATTTAAATATTACTGAACATGCCTATGGGATGTACACTATGAACTATTTATAATATTATTAATCATAATATTAATATTAATCATACTATTAATACTATAAATATTTCACTATGTACACCTCCTATGAATGTCTAGTTAAAACTTAATCTCAGCCCCATACATTAACTACTTTACCTTAACAATGATATATTAAAAAAAAAGTATAGCTCATATTCGCAAGGCCACGGGTTCAATTACCGTGTTCTGGTGTCATTTTCAATATAAACAATATGATGTTGAGATCTAACAAAAAATTTGACCCCTTATAACTCGTCGCTATTTATAGTTTATAATTATACACTTGTTGAAAATTGTGTGCTACATTCTTTTTTATTGCCGAATGACCAGTAGTTTAGAAGGAGGGTCTTAAAAGCCCTCTAGGCACGCATTGATTAAATACACCTAGAAAATTAATTATTATTATTATTATTATTAGCATCGCTTCTTACTACCCATTCGGTTTATATGCACTTAACGCTAATGTGTAGTGGTAGGGTGATTGTGAGATGAAATGGAGGACCTACAGTTTAACGTGGAATCCGAACCACGGTGGAGGCCTGGAATTCCCTACATTCACAAGTTGTGATTAATACACGTCTTGTCAGAGGTGAAGGAAGGGTTTGGTAATCAGAAGAATCTGTGACGGGACCGAGGATTGAGCCCTGGACCCTCAGCAGAAAAGTCTGACACCTTATATCCCTAGACCACCAAATCACCCCCAGCAATTTAAAATATTCCAACAAATAGGGTGTCACGCCGCAACAAGAAGAAATGCTTGTAAATCAATACGATACATTTGTATGAATAAATCTAAACATTATTACGGTAAATTAAATCAGCCATCAGTAAACTACCCCTAATTTAAGAGCTAGAATCAAAATTTAAAAAAATTTGTTGAGGTTTGACTAATTACATCTAAATATCACTTATGAACAAAATCCATCAAATAGTTTCTACTGTTTTGTAAGACCTACATTTTTTGTTTGTTTTGAGACTCCAACCGACACCTTATCTCAGTTGGTAGCGTGTCTATCTACTGAGGTAAATGTCCCACGTTCGATTCCTGGCATGGCCAAAAAAGCATCACTTGTGAAAATGGGGTTTACCCTCTACTAGTGTTGAATTAACGGCTGGAGGCTGGATTTTGTGTCTGTTCTATATTTAAGATAATTTATAGGTCGTGCGACCCGCCTCGGTGGAGTAGTTGGCTAACGCGCTTGTCGTGTTGAGCTCGAATGCTGAGGACGGGGAGATCGAGGTTTGAATCTCGGTCCAGTGAACTGGGGGGTAGGGGGGGTTCCTAAACGCTTTCCCACTCTCCCTCCACGCAAATGCGGGTTCACTTCCTCTAATTCAACCTTCCCAATTCCTAATCCATTAGAGTAATTAGTACTTAAAGCGTATAACCCGAACGGGTAGTAACGCGGTGCTATATATTATTATTATTATTATTATTATAGGTCGTATACCAATATCACCAGTCGGTTCAGAAAGTGCATGTTAAATACCTCAAATAAACGTAATTCAATTTAGGTTTTGAGACACATAAAACGTAAAAAAAAAGTCATCATAATATCTAGGTAGATATTTTTCACGATTGCAATACTTGGTTCGGTTATAAGTATAGTATGATGATGATACTTAGGAGCTAAATTTTCTCGATAATTTTTACTGTCTCGTTATTTTACATGTAGAGAAAGTATTGTGATCGTCAAAAAAATCGAATTCAAGATTTTGATTAATCTTGACGTTTCATGACCCCCCCGAATCCAAAAAGGTAGTTCTCTTTCTTTCAACCTCTTAGGGGAAATGTTTGTACAGCAATGATCCATATCTCTCATTTTATATTCAATAGTCAATAAATACCTATTTTATTGGTCAAAATTTATAAAAGAGAAATTTAGTAGCAATGCGATAACCATAAGATGTGCATCCCCTAATAAAGTGGCGAAAATTTTAACCGGGAGTTAAAATTTTAATATGAAGGGTTGCCCCTTGGGGGCCCAATATCGATATATTTTATTGGTCCAAATATACAAATGAAGATGTTATTTTTTTAAATAGAATTATAAAATTTAAAACCGTGAGTAAAAAAAGTTTTACGTATGTGTAGCACAATTTGTTCCCGGATTCGCTAGTGTATATTATANCCTCCAACTAAATCCTAAACTATTTTACCAATCGGGCTAAAACTTGGTATTTAGGGTTTTCATAGGGGTTGTCCCCAAGAGATTATTGGAATTGGATATATAACCCTAAAATTAAGGGTTGTTTATTGAAGGGCAAAAAGAGAAAGCTACCCATAATATTTCGGCAAAATGACTTTAAGGATTCCTGTCTGATGCGTAATATCTTATTTTTTATTATATCTCTGTAACTATTTGAGATATAAAATGACTTATCATTGCAAATATGTAGGGGTATTTATGATACATCTTTTACTTGAATCATTATACTACTATAAAGCCACATGGCTGATTCACTGACATTAATATTTACCCACTTCCAAATGAGCTAGAAACTTGAAACTTGGCAAACTTATAGCTTCTAGCCTGTAATCGACGGGAAAATTCCTAAAAGTTAAAATTTTTAAGTTTTAACCCCCGAAAAAAGATCAAAATGGCTGAGCAACTTTTAAGTCGGCACGGACTTTTCTCTGGAGGTTTCTTGTGGCTAAACGGTAAGGCGGTAGAGTCCCCAACGAGCGAAGTGAGTATTTTTTATAAAATCAATAACTTTCAAGCCATACGCAAATACACACGCACACGTATATATACTTTTCGAACACTAAAGTTAAAGTATTGCAACCGTAAGAAAATGTAAGCCAAAATGTTGATGGATGTCGACATCTCATGGCCCCCGAACCATAAAAGTGGTTTTTACAACGCCGTTTGTTTGTCTGTTTAACCCTAAAATTAAGAGTAGATTAATAAAAAGTGAAAAGAGAAAAAAATTAGTTTTCTCAAAATTGGTGGTAACAATTTTGATTAAAATTCACATCCTGGCTTTGATCAAGATTATTAACAAAATGGCTATTTTAATCTTCACATGAAAATTACTTTTAGGGTTCCTTACAGTATCGGAAATTTCCACATCTCCACAACTATTTGAGATACTAAATTACTTATCATTGTAAAATTGTAGTGCTATTAAAAATAAAAAACTTTATTTGAAATATATTTTTATATAACCAATAGTTGCTGAGATATTAGCAAATATGTTAATACAATTTTGTGGACTTAAAGTTGTACAGAGCTACTACTTAAGTTTAACGCAATATTTTTCTGATACCAAAGACTAATTAAATATAAGTAAGTCTTTCAAAAAGTTGGTGTGCAGCAATGATCTATCTCTATCATTATAAAGTCAATATTTACATTTTTTATTGGTCAAAATTTAAAAAATGAGGAATTTAATAGCAATGCAATTACTTGAAGATGTGCAAGCCTTAATAAAATGTCAAAAATTTTAACCGGAAGTCGAAATTTTAATACGAAGTTTTGACCTTTGTAGACGCAATATCAATCTATTGGTCCAAATATACAACTGAGGACTTTAATTCATTAAAAATAAAATTTTATAAAAAATGTTTTACGTAAGTCTAGCGTAATTTGTGTTCGGGTTTGCTGGTGTATATTATTTAGTTTTGCATATATTACGAGTTTTGAGTAAATATGTCCATTTTTAAATAATGGATCGAGAAAGTCAGTGTGGGACTCCGTACCATTTATTTAAGGTTGTATCTGAAACTATAACTGCATCCCACCCACCCCAACATGTTCTAGGTTTATTAATATTTTGTTGAAAATAAATATATATATATACATATAATTAACCATCAGCTTTGATTTAGCTAAATCCTCAGTCTCTAAATCAAAATTTTTTTAAAATACATATTTGAATTTTAAGAACTCTACGTTTCGGTATTCATATTGTGTGGTTTGTAGACTACCCGCTTCAGTGGCCTAATAGTCTAAGGCGTCATTCTCGAGCTTAGCTTGCCTGCTGATGAGTTGTAGAGTGGTGTTCGATTCCTTGTCAGGTCTACTGAGGTTGATTTTTTTTCCTAAAATGGTTTCCCACTTTCATTCCATGCAAATGCTGGCAGATCACCTCTAAAATTCTTCTTCCTCATCCCTACTCTATTAGCGTTGTTATCATAAGAGCGTTTAACCTGGACAAGTAGTAAAACACTGTGATAAAAATAAGTTGGTGATAGATAATGTGTGGTCAAAATTTTAGAAGTAAACCATATCTATATTCTAGAATTATATCTGACTTATGTCAAATTGGAAAATAAAAATCCTCTTCATACCAAAGGAAATTTTCTACCTCCCTATAAATGTTAAAAGTGAAAAATTAAATAATTTTTTTTCTAATAGTCTTTGATTTCCCCCATGTTCATTCTGGTAAAACATCTTAAAGCGTCGCTTGAACGCTTTTCGATACGACTCCTTTAATGAAACTGAGAAGGGACGACACAGCTGGATCTATTTGTCTAAAATGTCCCTACATAGGTAGACATGTCTTTCGACAGGAACACTTCTCCGAGAAACCGATCTTGACTTCTGGTAGAAGCTTGGGTTCCTCTACTCTGTCCCCTCTCCCCCTCCTACCCCCTCTCTTCAATCCTCCCACTTCTTTACCGAGCCTTGTAATTGAGGACTATTGACTGAGGCATCGATTCCTCAGGGAGTCGACATTTGCTCTGCAATGCAAGACAGATCTAAGTGAAAACATTTTATTTTTATTTTAGGGCATTAATTTGTATGAATGTCCGATACATTATATCAGTCGGTAGCTTGTCTGCGTACTGAGAGAAGAGTGTAGGGCTCGATTCCGGAAATAAAAGAAAAATCATTGACGATATGTAAGTTTCTCCTCTAAAAGTGGCGGAATTTTTGGCCGGGGGGTGGGGTATTGTGCCTGTAGATCTAAGGCAGTTTATACGTCATGTGGTTAACCTCTGTGGTCACTCGCCTCAGAATCCGATGTTCGTGGATTCAAACCCAGCCGAGATTGAAAATTTTTTCTTGAGAAATAAAAATCCATCGCACAACTTCCTTCGTAGTGAAGTAAAGCCGTTCATCCCATGTCGATTGTGGCATGTAAAAGAACCCTGGAAGGTATGTGAAAATATCTTTCCCATTAAAAGTGATGGGCTCTTTCAGTCTCGCTCATAGAAATTCTTGTGTGTTGATATAATCAGTCGGTTCAGAGAGTGCACGTTAAATATATTAAAGAAAAACTAGTGTAAGCTAAGACAAAAGTCTCTATCTAGGCTTGTGCAAGTAGGTATTTGTCAGTTTGAGCCTAGATTGAATACAAACATCGATGTTTATTCGTGTTCGGATAACATAAAGCAGTATTTGTCCTAATAATATTTCAAATTAAATTTATGTGATAGATATATGCATCATAAACATAAATTAACATTTTTATAGACAACTTTTTTTTTAATTCTGATAAATTCGTATTTTAAAATTTAATATAGCTGTGCAAGCTATATTCTTTTTTAATCAGACAAGAGGAAATATTGGGTGCTCAATATCTATATTTATTTAAGCACTGCGTATTACTACCCGTTCGGGTTATACGCTTATGTACTAATTACACTAATGGTTTTAGGGATGATAAAGGTTATATTTATATAGAAGTGTAACCACATTTGCGTGAAAGGATAGTGTAAAACAATTTTACAGAAACCACCTTTAGTACACCTTACCAAGATTTGAACCTGTAGCTCCCCATCATCACCAGTTTAGTCTATTGCGAAAATAGCGCCAAAGACAAAAAATCGGGAAAACACTAGGGATTTTTAAAAACACCATTAAAAATAGACGTCTTGAATATTCATGATTTTTTAACATTTATCTACAAACTTTAAATAGTAGCCTTTGCATGGGAAAAAAAAAAGCAAACTGAAGAATTATCGTGGTGAAAGCTAGCAGTGTCCAATCCACCTTGGGAGGGAAATCGTGGTGAAAGGGGGGGAAAAAAGCAAACTGAAGAATTAATCACGTTAAACTGATTCTATTTTTCCACAATCCCATCTTGTCTTTCCCCTTGAAACAGCATAAATTTCCCCATCAAGAAGGTCAAACTTTGCTGTTTTAAATATCAATGGTGTGACTCCACGATAGCAAAATTTTATAAAAAGTGAAACGGAAACCTTGTATACAACTCTCTAAATAAAGTTTGTGTAAAAATGGGGTTTCCATCAGGAAAAACATGAAAAATACAGGGATTTTTTGCTTTAAGAAAATAGTGTATAGTAAAACTACCTTTATGTTTAAACGTCAAATCAAGCTATCGGTAGCTGTAAATTAGGATAAATTGTACCAATAACCTAAAAAACACACACTAATACTATAGTAAACATTCTAAATGTTTCACGCAAAAAATATGTGCTTGTATTTTATAAACCTTACTTTCTACTACAATATTAATATTAAGTAGGCGATATAATTTAGCTCAATTCAATGTAAAAATTTACCAAAATTGTTTTCAGTCTAATTTTCATAGGAAAGTCCTTATCTGACATCTAGAAAATTACCAGATCAATTCTCAAATAGTCATACGTCAGATCATTTGATCTGCAGTTGTTACTTTGATGTATATCATCAATACCTTTTTTGGAATATTTGTCCGTAAGGGATACCTTATCTAGTTAGGTCGCCCCTGTATATAAACTTTTAGCCACCCTGTGGTAACAAAACGTTGCTCAGGGTATACCCTGGAGTTTGTCTACACGACTTATCCGCAGTGAGTAGATGTGATGATAGTAATGATGGTGTGAAACCAGTGAGAATCTTAACACTATCTTAGGCCTAACTAACCAGATCATGTTTATCAGAGAAACAGTTCCACTTTCGAGAAAAAAATACCAATGGTGCTTCTGGGAATCAAACTAGGGACCTCTACATAAGTGGTCAGTGGCGCTTACCACTAAACCGAGGGGCCAGTCTTATCAATACTTATAAAATAACATAAGTTATTGTAAGATTATCTATTTATATTTTATGTTATAAATAATCCATTTTAAAACATACTCGTTGTATGATTTAAAAATGGCGAACTTTATACACACAAGTATAGTGGCTATTTTTATCCAGTTTTTTTTATGCCGCCTGACTTAGTTTCTAGGCGGTAATTCCCGTGGTTTCCCGTTATAGATTCACTTTAATAACAGCCCAGACAGACCTGTAAGCACAACTTGAGCTACAGTAGCCCCATGTCTTCCTTGGTGCTGACTGACAGCTCACAGCTGACAGCTGACGGCTTTGAAAAGTTACCAGACCAAATTATGTATCCCTACGCCGAACTATATGATCTGCAATAATATGTGTTTAGCAGCTGTCACTTCTGACGGTCAAAATTTAGATATACACCTAAATGTTGACTGTCAGAAGTCAGCTGTCAGTCAGCACCAAAGAAATCACGGGGCTACTGTACATGAAGTTTACAACGCGAGAAAAAAACTCTGAATATACAATGTAAGGTTCTTAATCTGTCGAGAACATATTTTATTGGACATTCCTGTTCACTGTTTCGAGCCGATGTGAAGCGGAAAACATGATTCTGTTGATTTATATATACCCTTATACCGGCTATAAACCTAATCCTCGATTGGTAGTCACATGAAGGTGAGGTTTATTAGGTTAGGTGTGGTTAGGTTAGTTTGTAATTAATAACATTCAAACGAATTATAATGATTTACTAAAACAAATGTTTTAGTGTGTTAGCAGTTAATTTGTGTGAGTTTAAGAAGAAAGTTCTATCTTTTTTGGATTTAAAAAATATTTTTGGAGTTTTGGATTCTTGCGTACCTGACAAGTTGTTTCTCTACAACTTCTCCAATTTTCAGCTTTCTATAGATCATCGAGAAGTTTGATTAGAAAAAGATATAGCCGAATACATGCACACAAACAAAATGTTTCGTGTGGAGTGTGATGAGCTATGGATTTGAGACGTGGATGATCAGGAAGAGCGGAGGAGGTGAAATGGATGGACAGGGTGAGGAATGATCAGGTATTGATTAGAGTAGGAGAAGAGAGATGGGGATGATAAGGAAGAGACAAAATCTTGGTTATACCTCACACTACGTAGGGATTTCTTTGAAGAGTATCATGAAGGGAGGATAGAGGGAAAATGAGGAAAAGGAAGAAGGTTTGGAATGCTAACAGATGTAAAGGAAGAAGCAACCAAAAGATGAACCAAGACTTTTAGGACCGGGAAAAATAGAAGACGTCCAGTTGATATCTGTCTTAGGACAGATCCACAGAAGAACAATAACAATCAAGGTGACCTGGCGGTCTAGAGGTAAGGTGTCAGAACTCTGTGCTGGGTGTCCGGGGTTCAATCCTCGGTCCCGACACAGATTTATCTGATTGCCAAAACTTTCCTTCACCTCTGACAAGACGTGTATTAATCACAACTTGTGAATGTGTGGAATGCCAGGCCTCCATCGTGGTTCGAATCCCACGTTAAAATGTAGGTCCTCCATTTCATCTCACAATCACCCTACCATTACACATTAGCGTAAGTCCGTATAGCCCAAACTGGTAGTAAGACGCAGTGATATTATTATTATTATTAACAGTCACCATTAGAAAACTATTAACATAGAATCTTACGCAGTTCTATGAATAAAGGGATTGAATCCAAAACCTCAGGATCTGTGAACAAAAACTTTTACCACTAATCACAGAGGTGGTCTACAGTGATATATATATATATATATATATATATATATATATATATATATATATATAT
>CABEEJ010001716.1:31610-44626 GCA_901482245.1 Timema douglasi
TTTTTTTTACTCAACGTGTGTTGTGCTTAAAAACTGTGTATCATATTCTTGAATGTGATAAAGTGTATAAGAGTGTAGAATTAGATTATTATTCTGCTTCAGCTATTTTATTTTATTCGTTTTTTTCAGTTCTTTTATTTAACAGAAAGACTAAATGCACTTGCAGCACTTCCAATGGAGAAAAATTTCCTCAATTGTAATCCGGAGATAAAGGAGAAAATTATTGACATTTTTGCGCAAATTAAAACAAGAAGAATGGATTTCATTTTAAAATGAATTGATTAAGCTTGAACTGTAACAATTTAAGTTAAAGTAAGTAAAAAGGTTTTTTTTGTTAAGACTTTATCAAATTCACGAATAAATTTTCTTTTTATACATTTTTTTTTCCCTTTAACACAATTTTAAAACAAAGACTAAACATTTTCTGGAGCAGCACCCCCACTAATTTTAGCTACGTGCCGCCACTGCTCGGCATTGTTAGAGTTTAATTTTCTTCACATGGTGACCTCAACAGTTCTTGAATCTTTATTAAGGGTGCCCTGGAATTTAATGACAACTTTTTCTCTTAATTTAAAAAGTCGTTCATACAATGTCGCTATGCTCATGACAGATATTAAAAAATTGTTGATATCATCATGCGAAGAAAATCGAACTTTATGTTTTTACTGAAGCAATATTTTATTTATTTTCGTTAAGAAAATGTTATGATATATAAACTTCAAAAACACCTTTTCTTGCATTCCCAACACCCCCACGTTAAGTAGTATGGAAATATTATTATTATTATTATTATTATTAGCACCGCGTCTTACTACCCGTTCGGGTTACACTCACTTACGCTAATGTGTAATGGTAGGGTGACTGTGAGATGAAATGAAGGACCTACAGTTTAACGTGGAATCCGAACCACGGTGAGAGGCCTGGCATTCCTCACATTCACAATATGTCTTGTCAGAGGTGAAGGAAGGGTTTTGTAATCGAAATAATAATAGCCCTAATCATCAACCTTAGAGATATGGACCTTAATTCACCTTCCAATCCAGCTCATCTTAGCAATACATAAGACCGGTGGTACCTTAGTGCTAAATAACGAGCTTTATAGAAAAATATTCAGTTTTTTGCTTTTTCCTCGCGGGATTACTTATTAAAAAAACAGTATTCTATAAAAATTAAGGGGGGTTCTATTGTGTAAAAATCATCAATGAGAAAACTTCAATTCTAAACATTTCAAAGAACGACCCAATATTTCCAAAGAAAAATTATAGTGGAAAATGTATGTCGACTTATCGAAGGGTTTCGGCGTGATATATCTAGAAAACTTCGAGGAAAAGTGGGCATCAGTCTCTTTTACCTCTTTATTTTTTCTGGGTAGTGACACACACATACATTCGCACAAGTAAAGCCCTCCTTCCTCACCCCCCCTACCCTCACACACACAAACTAGCGATAAAAATTTACTCCATTGTCTTGTCTTTGACACGTTTCAAACATTGTATTGTTCGAAGTTTCCTTCTGGATTTTGGGGGATCAGCCTTTCTTTTATTCTAAGCTATTACTCTAAAAAAAACAACCTCAAACCCAACCTGATCCCTTTTCAAAGGTTTGAATTTGTCTTTCCATATCGCTTAGTTTCAAATTGCTTTTGCTTTATACTGAAATATAGATTTGCCAATCTATATATTATGTGGAAACTTTATGTAGCACTGAGTGTAATTTTTTAAGACACAAATTACATAATAAAATTGTTTTTATTTGCAAACATTTACCTTTAATGAACTATCGATAAGTTACTTATGATGATATGATTGATTAATTTATATATACTACTCACATCAACTGTAGCTAGGCTTAATTATAAGTAGTGACAAATTTGGAAGGTTGTACGATTGATAGGCACAATCCAACACGAATGTGACAATTAAGACGAAAATTAAAATATTAAAACTCTTTGTAATAAAATTGTATGGTATACAATTTTGTTTATATTTATTTTGGTTATTGGAACCTCAATTCTCATTTAAATGAAAAATAACCTGCCCATAATCAGAATGAGTTGCCATTTTATCAATATGGTGACATTTATTTTTTACTTTAATCTTTAATAGAAAGAGTCACAAACAAATCGAAACAAGGAACTAACTAATATTTAATCTCTTTGACCTTCATCATACACAAAGAGGAGAAAATTATTTGTGTACAAAATACAGAACAGATCTTGAAGTTTATATTAAATTAATAATTCAGACTAAATTTTAGGTCTGTCTAAAATAGGTTTCTTATAATATTAACCAACTTAACAAAACCTAACCTTCAATTGATAAGCACATGGAAGGTTGGGATTTGTCACTAGTTATCTTTCTGTCGGTTATTACGTAAGAGTTGATACACCAAGAGTGATCTAAATTAATTATATTTTCAATTATATTAACTATAGTATTTTATACGTAAAGACCCTGTAGGGTTAATCATGTCTAAAAACAAGCAGATATATACCAACCCTGTCCAAGGTTTGACCTTGTAATTAATTAATAATAATTGGGAGCACCAGTTTAATTGGGGACTGCCTCCTTCTCAAAATAAAGGGCATGCCAAGGTCCATAGGAGCGAAATTGATTGTCGGTAAGAAACAAATATCTCATTTAGATAATCCTGTTAAAATTATAGCTTTTAAACAATTTTTTCACTTCCAAGCAGTTCCATTATCTAGGCCTTGTTTATTGTTTAAGTAATCAAGGGAAATTATTATAACTGCCTGTTTATAAGTTAACTTGTTCATGTTTTTACCATACAGGATTGAGCAGAAAGTGTTGACACATTTAATAACACCAAACAGGTAGCAAACGCTGTGAAAAAACACGATTTAATAGGATAATCACCCACTTTGGTGACCGTATGGTCTATCGCGCTACCTTCGCAGTAGAACAGACTGCTGATGATGGGGATATCGAGGTTCGAATCTCTGTCAGGTGTACTGAGGGTGATTTTTCCAACAAGTTTTTCCACTCTCTTTATCTCCACGCAAATGCGAGTACACTTGTTATAAAATAACCTTCCTTATCACTAAAACCATTAGCGTGATTAGTATATAAAGGTATAACCTGAACAGTTAGTAAGACGTGGTGCTAAAAGAAAGAGGCTCAAGAAAATGTTTTCAAGCAGGATACATTACACTTTTTGTTTATTAATAATATGGCCTCATCAAACGTTGTACATGTTTGTGAAAGAATCAAATAAACTCGTTTCACCAACGACTCGGTTTTTGAGGAGGGGGGGGGGGGATGTTGGGAATTTAGTTTGGAGGAAATTCACTCACATTAACTTGTAAAAACCTCATAAGGAAAACTACCCCAGGGCACCCAGTCATAATAAAAACCTTTATCTCCTCATCGCCGTAATTATCTATAGGTAAACCTACCGTCCAAGGTAATAATATTAAGAAAATGTACAAACAAGAACAAATACATATTTTATCTTCTTTTTTTTGTATTTTGTACACAGTACAACACTTCTAACATGGTAACAAAAAATATCTTATGAATCAATTTGGTTTTAGTACCAGTTTAAAAAAAACACCTTTTGATAACATAATCGTTTTCCACATTTGACATCTCGTTTAGTTTTTCCCAAGCTAATGCATGTGATTAATAGATGCTATTTTCTTAGCAGTAGCTTTTATATGTCTACTTTGAAAATTATACAGTATGTCCTCTCAACAAAACGCAAATGAGTGACTCTTTTTATGATCGCATAAATAGTAAAGTTCACGTGAACCATATTAAATTGCCAGGTTACATTAATGAAAATGTATGTGTTCATTTATCTATTTCCTTCCACAAGTGGTCACACAGCAATGCCCCAAGAGGCTAAGTTACGAACTAAAAGGATGAAAAAAAAAGAGTTTATATCCGTTGTGTTGGCTCTTCTATTGTGAAATTCTATCTAAGGCCTCGTCTACATTATCCTCAATATCCTTATCTTTATAGTGATTATGATTTTTAATTACATCCATACACTATGTATCCTTAATCACATGAATCATGTCAGCCATTAGAAAACTATAATACTTTATCTAATTAAACGTGTCGAAATAAGATAATTTCAACAAATTCTATAGCCCCAAACATTATTTTCAGATGTTCTATTTTTTTATGTTTTCAGTTAAAATAGTAATATTTCTTTCACCACATCTTACTACCTGTTGGGGTCATGCACATATTTATTAATTACGCTAATGTGATAGGGATGAGGAAGGTTGGATATAGGGGAAGTGTACCCTCATTTGCGTGAAGGATAGGGAAAAACAGTTTAGGGGGAAAACGCCCTATGTACAGCAGACAGGAATTCGAATCTCAAAATGTTCGTCTTCGGAAAATTCATTATATTGCGAGAATGATACTTTAGACAAGGGTGGTCCAAAGTTTTTCATCCCAAGGGCCAAATCTGACTATCAGTCTGCACCGTGGGCTGAATATACAGTACGGTATATTTAGTAGTCCCATTAACTTAATATAGGCCTACAATCAACACTTTAAAACAATTATTTTCAACTCTTATTCTTGTTTGATAGAATCTTTAAAGTCCGAAACCTTACCTCAGTCGGTAGCATGTCTTCCTACTGAGCTAAAAGTCACGGGTTCGATTCCAGGCATGGCCGAAAATTTATTATTGGTAAAATATGGGTTTACCCTTTCACATTGATAAATTAACTCTCGGGGACTGAATGTTATGCCTGTCCTAGTCATAAGTTAAATTATAAGGTATATGAAGATACGACAGGCCTAGCAAGCCGGTAGTGGGAAATAAAAATGGATTGAATTAAAAAAGAGACCCGGACCCTAGACTGGAAACAATAATGGAAGTAAAGTATAATTTTTACCATTTCTCTGCAAAAGAGAAGTTTATTAACTTTCCAAAAATTGTACTATGAAATACACACGCACACACACTTTTACCAAACAATTTATCCTTATAATTTTTTACTGATCAAACAAATGCATAATAAAATACATCCATGAACTTTTTTTAGTAAAAATATTTATATTTTAATCATTAACTACTTAGCATCTTCCATCAAGGATTTTCTTCTTTTTTAATATATTTATAGTACTATTGCATCTACAGACGACGGACTACATGAAATGCGATTTCACTGAAATAATCTTTAATTACATGATATTATATTATTAGCTATTAATTTACGGTACTATAATCCACTCAGTATATAATATACTGTATAGTTTACTAGTTTCTATGGTATTAATAATTAATATGTTCATATTAAAACTAGTGGTACTCAACATTATTGCTAAAAATTTGTCTCTAAATAAAATTATCCATGTATGATATATATGTAGGATTCATAATCGTTCATTGGGGAACTAACTTCTAAAGGCCTCAAGTTATACTTGGCACAGGGCCCCCAAAAGTGTTAATCCGGGCCTGGGCAACCCCTGCTCTAACTTCTACGAAATTACCTAAGAGGAATCTGTGGACAGAGTTTGCCACTGTGGAGTCTATATATTCTTAAAGATTATGTATGGACTGTGGATTATGCACTTTACGCATTAAAATTTGTATATGGAGCTTAGCTGATTACATAGAGAAAGTGTAAAATATGTTCACTGGGAACTGGGTAACTTTTTGAAAATAATTCTGAGAACTATTTTAAAGTATGCATTGACTTACTGTATTTAATAAATAATAACCATGTCATTCTAAAGGTGTTATTATGGTAATAAGCTAGTAATTTAACTATTTTATTGTGTAATTAGAAAACTCATACATGTAGGCCTATAAAAGTTTCATAAAACAAGTCGTTACCAATTTCATTAAAAATGCGTTTTCACCTAGTTATTTTTAATTATATATTCCTACTAATTAGGCCTCTACTAATTATGGTTGTACTAATTAAGCCTTACTTCCCAGACGTCTGAATAACGTTGACACATTAAGTTTACTATTTTAAAAAATTTATGATTTTACCACTTTTAGTAATAATTCTTAACTTTATTACTTAAGTAAGACTAATTTGGCACGTGGACAAAATTTCAGGCTCGAATAGTCTGGTATGCTTGTGATGGGAAGGTTGGGTTTCGAATCTTGGCTGGATGTACAGAGAATGGCTTCTCCACAAATGCGGGTACATTTACTATAAATTCCACTTAACTGTACTCTCATTAGTGTTATTTGGTGACCTGGTGGTCTAGGGGTAATGTGTAAGACTTCTGTGCTGAGGGTCCGGGGTTCAATCCTCGGTCTCGGCACAGATTTATCTGATTACCAAACCCTTCCTTCACCTCTGACAAAGACATTTTGTGAATGTGGGGAATTCCAGGCCTCCTGTGGTTCGGATTCCACGTTAAACTGTAGGTCCTCCATTTCATCTCACAATCACCCTACCACTACACATTAGCGTAACCCGAACGGGTAGTAAGACGTGGTGCTAATAATAATAATAATAATAATAATAATACACTCCCCCTCCTCTCAAATTCGGGTAGGGCTTACACTTCCTCTAAATTCAACCGTCCTAATCCCAAACATATTAGCGTAAATAGTACATAAACGTATAACCTAAAAGGGTAGTAATACGGGATGCAAAAAAAAAAAAAGCAATTCGATCTAGTTTTTTTTATCACCGCGGTTTACTACCCGTTTGGATTATACGTTTATGTACTATTTACGCTAATGTATTTGGGATGATGAAGGCTATATTTAGGGAAAGTGTACACACATTTGCGTGGATGGAGTGGAAAACAGTTTTGGTACAAAAAAAACCTCAGTATATCCGACCGAGATTTGAATATATAGCTCCGCGTCATCGGCAAGTCTTGTCTATTGGCGTCGAACTAGTTAATGCAATGATACGATGGGGTGGCCGTTGGATAGTTCAGTCTAGTAGAAACTCTCTGCCTGGGAGAATCATCTAAACTAAAGGTTGGGAAGACACCAACCCTCGAGTATCGTTAACTAGGAGTAATATTTATGAGGAGGGCATTTGAATGCAGGACCCGACGGCGCACGACTATTAAACTTCACGAGCACTTAATCCGAGTTGCGTGTTGTATATAGAATGAAGGACCTTGTATGACGTCACACCATTGTTCAGAGAGATATAAGGATTAAACACAAATAGAGGGAAGGGAAGTTTTAATGAAAACAGAGAGACGGGATGTTCACAGCTTCAGAAATATTATATATAATTTGTGAGTTAATTTATTTTCAGATATTTAACAAGTCTCTTTTTAAAAGTTCTATAAAATTGAACTCAATAGCGTTATTATTGCACTTAAGACAGGAGTGTAGGGAACAAGAGTTTTTATGTTAATGCATTTTCCTGGTAAAAATAAATCAAATAATTCTCTAGTACAAACATTGAGTTTAATTTTCTTTACATAGTGACCTCAACAGTCCTAGAGTTTAATGGTATTTTTTTCTCTTAGTTCAAAATGTTTGTCATCTAATTTTGTTAAGTTCACGACAGATATTCAACAACTGTTGATATCACCAAGTGGAGAAAATTAAACCATGTTTCTACTAAAGCAATATTTGATTTATGTTGGTAACAAAAGTTTTTGCTATATAAACTGCAAAAAAGTTTGCCTTTTCTTACGTCCCCTACACTCCCATTCACCTTCTTGGTGATTTCTAAGCTATTTTGCGAAGCGGGTTGCATCTTAACTTGACTCCACTATAGGAACTCGGAAGTACTCTCACATTTAATACATCAATATAAAAAGTAGAAAGAAAGGTAATAAAATAAATAGTTTACTTAGTGAGGCCTCTTGTTTATGATATGATAACCCTTCCCCCTTTACTCTCAAGATTATATAAATGTTGGACGCAAAGCCGAAAACGGCCATTGCACGAAAGTTTTGGTCAAAGCTAGGATTGGACCTTTTAAAAGAACCATAGCCTGAAGTTCCATTCAATTTCGGACTTGGGCCGTATCCAAACAACCAAAACTAGGCTTGTACAATTACTAAACGACCAAAGTTGAAAATACTGGCGTTAGGTTAAATTAGGTTTAAAAAAAAATTGGTCAGGTGGTCTTGATAATTTAAAATCAATTTGTACTCCCTGTCTGGTTCTGTTTTCATCTCTTGAATTCATGTGGTTGCTCAAAATTAAGCGCGTGCCACCTGTTCAGTCTGGCCGAGAAACGAACCAAAATATTATTTCAAAATGTTATTTCAAGCTTTGGTCGTTTAGTAATTGCACAATCCTAAGTTTGGCTGTTTGGAAACGGCCAAAGCCCGAAATAGAATAGCACTTTGGGCGTTGGTCAATTTTATGCGTCCAATCCTAGGATTGAAGGTGACCTGGTGGTCTAGGGGTAAGGTGTCAGACTTCTGTGCTGGCGGCCGGGGTTCAATCCTCGGTCGCGGCAAAGATTTATCTGATGACCAAACCTTTCCTTCACCTCTGACAAGACATCTTGTGAATGTGGGGAATGCCAGGCCTCCACCGTGGTTCGGATCCCACGTTAAACTGTAGGTCCTCCATTTCATCCCACAATCACCCTACCATTACACATTAGCGTAAGTGCGTATAGCCCGAACGGGTAGTAAGACGCGGTGCCAATAACAATAATACAATCCTAAGATTGAGCGAAAAACCCATCCATTGGTCATTTTTGGGCTTTGCGCCGGCCATACACACTTTTTACTATTTGTAACTGGAAAACCTTGTCCTCCTTTTCAAAATTACATTTTTATGGTTTAATATCCTAGATAAACTTATGCTTCCACGTAACTTTTTAAACTACATCCTGGAACGATTAAGAAAATGTTTAAGAAACCAGCAATATAAAAAGAAATGTGTGACAATGTAAGACACTTTTTAGAATTTTCTAAGAATTTATGGTTTTTGTTTTAGTATCATATCTTTCTTCCCTTGCCGGCACGTCACAGGTAGGCAACTTGAAGGAGCTTTATCTCGGATACCATAATAATAATAAAATGGACACTATATTTTCAATCATACCTAACATAGTTTCTTCTTCTATGGATAATAAATTTTGACCCGAAAGCTAAAACATTTATTGAAACAAAAAATATAAATACTATAATAAGTGACATTGCTACCTGCATCAATGGGCACTTAGGCTAAGGTGTCAATCTTGTTTGGTATGGTTTGCCAGTGATTCGAATCTCATCCAGGTGGGTTAATTTTTATTCTATATAGTTTCCCATTATTTCTTCACACAAATGCGGATACATTCACTTTAAATTTTATCATCCTGACCTTATTAGTGTGGCTAAAATGTGGATCAAATGGAGAACGACATGGACAAATATCAGAAAAGGGAACATATTTATTACCCACTTCGGTATCCCCATGGCCTAACGCGCTACCTTTGCAGTAGACTAGACTGCCTATAATGGGGAAATTTACAGGGGCACCCGCAGGGGGGGAATTCAGGGGGGCAAGTGGCCCCCTAAGATTCTGAGGTTATGTGAATATTAGGAGTTAATCCTGGGGGCGCCCTTGGAAATTGAGGTTAGAATCTCGGTCGGGTCCCGTGTTTATTAAGGGTGGGTTTTCCACTCTCCCTCCACTTAAATTCGGGTACACATCCTTGAAATATAACCTTCCTAATCCATAAAACCACTAGTGTAATTAGTACATAAGCGTATAACCTGAACCGGTTCTAAACTTTTTTTTTAATTGTTTGGATTAAATAAGTAAACTTTGATCATTTTAAGAGATTCTCACAATCAAGACCGTAATAGGGGGGTTCAAACCCCCCCAAAAATTTTATGTACAAAATATATGACTTTATTTATGATTCCAACAATATCAAAATTAAGATACAAGTATAAATTACAAATTAGGGGGCTGTGTTACCATAAAAAGCACTTCAGAGAGGTTCTAGAATTGTTTATCATTTGTAATTTTTTTCTAGCCTTCCACAATGGGGGGATGTGCCCACCAAACCACCCCTGAAATTATTGCCTGGCTATGGCCTCGCCATCAATCATTAAAAATTAATGAGTAGCGCTAATTCAAAGGGTGAGTCCAGATTTAAAGTTGATCGATAAGCACATTTACCCATTTAACTGCAACTGAAGGGTGACTTGGTGGTCTAGGGGTAAGGTGTCGGACTTCTTTTCTGGCGTCCGGGGTTCAATCCTCGGTCCCGGCACAGATTTATCTGATTGCCAAACCCTTCCTTCACCTCTGACAAGACATTTTGTGAATGTGTGGAATGCCAGGCCTCCACCGTGGTTCGGATCCCACGTTAAACTGTAGGTCCTCCATTTCATCTCACAATAACCCTACCATTACACATTAGCGTAAGTTCGTATAACCCGAACGGGTAGTAAGATGCGGTGCTAATAATAATAAACTGCAACTGAAAAGACAAAGTGTAAATTATATTTTGTGTTGTCTGTACTCTTAAAGTATATCTTGACCTGTCGGGTGGTTTAGTACACACAATCTCTGCTCATGACTGTACATAAATTACACAAGTTCTGCTCATGACTGTACAGAACGTAACGTGTTGTCCGGGCTGGCTTTGGCCCGGGGTTTTCCAGGTGAGCAGCTTGCAGTGTTACCACACGCGCGACGACAAACGGTGCGCACCAATGACCCGTGGCTTGAGCCCCGTTTGGGTGGCAGCACTGAACCTTTGAAGTCACACAATAATTATATCGCAACTTTGGTTCCATTTTCAAAATTCTTTTAAAAACTGAATTTAGAAATTTTGTTCATCAAAAAAAGTCTGTTGGCTAACGTGTATTATGAATAGCCCCCATAGACAAGGGCCATGTCTTTGTACTTAATTCAATAGATTATTATTGTTATTATTATTATTATTATTATTATTATTAGCACCGCGTCGTACTACCCGATCGGGTTATACGCACTTACGCTAATGTGTAATGGTAGGGTGATTGTGAGATGAAATGGAGGACCTACAGTTTAACGATGGAATCCAAACCACGGTGAAGGCCAGGTATTCCACACATTCACAAGTTGTGATTAATACACGTCTTGTCAGAGGTGAAGGAAGGGTTTGATAATCAGATAAATCTTTGCCGGGACCGAGGATTGAACCCCGGACCCCAGCACAGAAGTCTGACACCTTAACCCTAGACCGTCAGGTCACCCTTAATTAAATAGAGAAAATTATACTGAAATAATGATGGCGCCTGCATCGGTGGACAAAGGAGTCATCTTTGTCAGGTGTGTGTAAAGTCGGTTCAGCGTAGGAATTGTTTTCTGAAAGGCCTTTTTCCATATCAGAAATCTATTATATAGTAGGATATTGGTATGAAAAAAGACCTTTCAGAGAGTAATTCCTATCGTGAATGAAGTATACTTGATTTTGCTTCCATTACTGTTTCTAGCCAGTTTTTTTCTATTCAAACCATATGTTTTCCACTACCAGCTGGCTAGATCTGTCGTAGCTTCATATATTTAATATTGTACCACACGTAATAAGTAAATAACAACGCTGTCTCCCAATAGTAGGCCTGAAGTTACCTCAGAGATGATATTGAGTGTAGTATGTAGATGAGACTAAATTGTGTGTTATCTAGTCCTCTAATCCTGCCGTGTTTTTTTTTAAAATCGATGGCTGGAACACGACACGGGTTTTCTCCCTTGTCAATTTTTAAAACGGCTCAGTATAACTAGTATGTACTCGTAGTATAGGTGGGCAGATGTCTAATTTGGTCTGTCTGTGATGGGGAGGTCGGGGCTCAAATATCTTCCAGGGGTTTTTCGCTTCAAATAGTTTCCAACGAATAATCTTTCAACAGTTACTATTTCGGTCCCAAGGAGCGCACTTGTTCCTCCCCACGCGCCAACAAAACTCTTTTATCATGTCACATAGAATCAGGATCGTGTTACGTCACAGGTTAGGTTAGGTTTGGTTAGGATTGTGCTATGTGATAGATTGGGTTAGATTAATGTTGAGCCACAGGTTAGGTAGTCTTATGCTCTTTTATTGCCCAGACAAGCTGGAATATTCTTCGGAAGCAAACGAAGAAAAGGACGAAGGAGGTGTGTGGTACCGTTACTTTTAGACAATTCTAGAAAATAATTACGTTAAGATAAGTATACAACGGAATCTCGCCTCACTGTTAAACCCACGTCACGCATTTTGATATTACCTTGTTATAATTAATCCCCGCCGTGGAGGAAATTTAGTAAAGTGAGACGGTAGTCCTGTGTTGGTAATTCAGTCTTGTGTGATATCGCATGACGTGACCCATCTATTAATATTTACAATTGAAGAATTTATTAATTCGTTTTCAATAAAATTTGTTATCAACATTTTCAGCGCAGATTTCAATTACATGATACATGTATAAATAACCCAACACTAATACCATAATCAGCCAATAATTTCAGGGGGGAGGAGGTTTGGTGGGCCCATTCCGCAAATGCTGGAGGCTAGAAAAAATTATAAATGATAAACATTCCTAGAAGCTATCTGAAGTGTATTTTATTGGCCAAATAACACCATAACTGTTGAAGCCAAGGAAAAATTCTAATTACTAATTACCTCTAGAAGTTTTATGAAGTGCTTTTTATGGTAGCATAAGCACCTAACTGCTGAAGGCAAGTAAAAGTTCTAAATATTAGGCACTTATAAAAGTGCTCTCTGAAGTGCTTTTTACGATAAGTCCTCTAACTGCTGAAGGAAAGGGAAAATTATACATACTAAACACCTCTAGAATTTCTCTCTGAAGTGCTTTTTTTATGATAACATAGCCCCTTAACTGCTGAAGGCAAGGAAAAATTCAAAATATTAACCACCTCTGGAAGTTCTTTGAAGTAATTTTTATGGCAACGTAATACCATAATTACCGAAGGCTAGAAAAATTCTAAATATTAAACACCTCTAAAAACTCTCTGAAGTGCTTTTAGTGGTAACACAGTCCTCTAATTTATATTTGTACCCTAATTTTGATAGTGTGTGAACCATAAATAAAGTCATATATATTTCGTTCATAAGATTTTGGGGGGACGGGGTTGAACTCCCCCCCCCCCCCCCCCCC
>CABEEJ010001716.1:44653-62209 GCA_901482245.1 Timema douglasi
TGTCACAAACGGTATAAAACAATGTGCCGCTACAACTTGAAGTGTTTCCGTAATGCTGCATTTACGAATCGTGGTATAACCGTATCTTGACTAGTTTCCCAATTTATATCCATGTTCATTTGTGTGAATTTTCTCTCAATTCTACCTTACTCATCTCTACCTCCATTAGTATTCGGATATCCCAGACGGGACACAATGCACAACAAACAAAACGACCAGGATATTCTTAGCCCTTACATTCTCATTTTCTTTGCTCCGTCGATAATCCAACATTTGGCCAAAAGAAACTTTAAAAAAACCTTTCCTTCCTTTTCATTCCTACATCAAAGCTCCTACTAAACACTCCCTTCCCTTTTACCCTCTTTTGAAACCGAACTGGGGTGGAATTGATCTGTTCTTCGACCGAAATTGGATTCTTTTCTATCAGAGCACCTGATGTCGATAACGAATTAATTTCTGCTCTGGTTGTTGCTGACATGTTCCAACTCGTGTTTCTTTTTGTGTCTTTTTCCCTTTCTTTTTTTTTTATCCTTGAGTGAAATAAAACGAAAGTTTGTTTTTCGTAGCATGAAATGTTTACGTTTACTTCTTTTTTTGTTTTCGAACTTGATGTAAAATTTCACGGCTCAAATAACATGAATTTTTGTGGATGTGAATGTTTAATCTCTCTCCTATTTAAAATAAGAAATTAATAATGGAAGTGTCCTTGGGGTGTCACATTCAAGAGGGGAGAGGGGTTATTGAGGTGATTTTACCAAACCCCTGATTCGATAGTAATCAAACTTATTGAATGAAACCCATGAACTTGATGTTATAAGGAGTGACTGACTCCTATGTATTGCATTTGACAATGACTGGAAAAACGTCTTTCAGGACTTGTTCGCCGAAAAACCAGCGCAGAACAGAAACGTGGTCACGTGACGAACGCTTAACCAATCACAAGGTTTCCACCTTATCGGCGCAAGCCGTTCTGCTAAAGTTCATCTTATCTCTACTTCATCCGCTCTGCATGAGAGCTTCGACACAGGAGAACCAATCAAATCTAAAAACAGTGCATTTGAAAGCGCATGCGCTGTAGAGCTAGAAGCAAGAAGACAGCTTCGTTGGCTTTTGTGAAAAGATTTGAAATAATCCGTTAATGTAAAGCGTGTGTATCGATGTATTGGATTGTGCCACGACAGAGCATTATAATTTGAAAACCTCCATTAGAAGAATGATTTAAAATATATGTTTACCCACTAGAAATTAAAATATGTTAATAATCAGCTGCATGTAATGCATAATGGGTCAACATACATTTTTTTCTGGCGTGTGAATTGTTACGCCACTCAAGCAGATTTAGCTTTCTATTTTTTGCGAACGTTTGAGTTAAGCTTTTACATCTCCATAGTGGTGGTTCCGGTCTCCGGTGAACCAGGCTGTTAACCATTAAAAAAACATAACCGCAGATTCGAAATTGTTGTTTAAAACTACAATTTTATAGTAATTAAAAAAATGGGCTCAATATAACCATTTATTTGTATTAAAATATACAATTTTTCTAACATTGTGACAGTGAATTTTAATTTTTTGTATTAAAATTACAAATTTACTAATAACATTTGGTTTTTTTTTCTTACAAGTAAGTTACTCATTTTATTATTATAATTAAGATTAATTAAAATTATTTTGTTTATGAACCAGCAATATTATAATTAAAATAATTAATAATTAAAATCCTTGATAAATAAAATATTATATATTTATATTTGAAGCAGCTTGAAAACCAATCCATCCAAACCCCCTGCTCGACAACAACCCCTGTATCCACCCTTGTGACCTTGTCTACATGTTTATTTGTGGGTTTATTTGCGTCCAATATAATTGAACTATTCGACTGATCTCAACCAAATCTGAAACACTCGTAGACATTCGTTAGAACAACCCAAGATAATAATTCTTCATCTTATAAAGACCAAGTTTAAAATAAAATTTGAAATAATGGGGATTAAAAAGAGTAACAAACTGTTTAGTTTGACTTATAAAAGTTAGCAGGGCCCTACGTATTTATTCGAAAGTTTGAGGAGTGGGTTTGGGGAGGGGGGGTGCGGTGGAGGAGGGTGTTCGAGGGGGTCAAAAGTTGGCACAATTGTTTGAAGTCCTGATTTTGTTGACCTGGGGCCTTTATTAAATATCGACCATGTGTACTCGGTGTATTTTCTTAAATACACTTCATAGTTTCTCATTTTCTCTTAGGGCGAACGATGATGATATCCATAAAAAAAATACTCCCTTAGTTCCATTACTCTAACTTAGTTTGTGTGTACCCACTTCAATGGCCTCATGGTATAATGTGCTGCTATCGCAGTAGAGTTCGAGACTTGAATCTCGATCGGGTGTACTGAGGGTAGTTTTTATACTCTTCCTCCATGCAAATGAGGGTACAATTCCTTCAAATATAGCCTTATTAATTCCTACAACCATTAACCTAGTTAGTACATGATAATGATACATTTTTTAAATGAAGAGAAAAATTAATCGTTTATTATTATTATTATTATTATTAGCACCGCGTATTACTACCCGTTCGGGCTATACGCACTTACACTAATGTGTAAAGGTAGGATGATTGCGAGATGAAATGAAGGACCTACAGTTTAACGTGGAATCCGAACCACGGTGGAGGCCTGGAATTCCCCACATTTACAAGTTGTGGTTAATATACGTCTTGTCAGAGGTGAAGGAAGGGTTTGGAAATCAGATAAATCTGTGCCGGGACCGAGGATTAACCCCGGCCGCCAGCACAGAAGTCTTGACACCCTGCCCCTAGACCACCAGGTCACCAACAATTAAGCATTTAATTACAAGATTTCCAATTAAGATTTTCAATAACTGTTGAGATAGTAATGTATAGAAAATCAAAATAAACTTATCCACTAGAGCATCATTTTGATTTATTTCGCCCAAACATTATATTATACTACTATAAAGCCACATGGCTGACTCACTGACATTAATATTTACCAATTTCCAGATGCGTTAGAAAATTGAAATTTAGTAAACTTATAGCTTATATCTTGTAACTGACGAGAAAATTCCAAAAAGTAAAAAAAAATGTAACCATTGAAAATAATTCAAAATGGTGGAGGAACTTTAAAATCGGTGCGGACCTTTCTTTGGATTTCTCTTGTGGCTAAACGGTAAGACCTATCAAAAAAACAGCTCTGTAATTACATTAGTTTACATCCACTTCTAAAGCGAGTTATAAAACCTGGAAAAAAATATGCTGGTCTTCTAACTCGCGTCCCTTTCTATCTCGTATGACGCGTCATTTGTACCCTTCTTGCCCACTGCTCGGCTTATCACACACACACCGGACTCGCGGATGCCTGGTATTTTTGTTGTTTTAACTGTGAGCTCTATCCAGTGTTGGGCTTGTCTTCATGATAAAAGTTCCAGACAGTCCCTCGCTTTCCGATCCCCCGCGGAATATCCTCTAAACGTCAAACGAAAGCGGCTCGGAAGGCTTAGACAAAGCTCATGTCCAGCCAAAAAATTTCATAAGAACGACCATTTATTAAAATACAAACATAAATTATATTTAATTGCAGATAGAAAAAATTTAATCGGTTATTTTAAGCACCACGTCTAGGGCTATAAGCCTAGTAATTAATTATACTATCGTGTTAAAAAAGTTGAAGGTTGAATTTAGAGGAAGTGTACCCGCATATGTTTGGAGGGAGAGGGGAAAACCTTTAAGAAAGACCACCCTCAGTTTACCCAACCGAGATTCGAACCCCAATCCCCCCACCATCGACAGCCAATCTATGGCGAGCGTGAAGCCTTAACCCATGTGGCCACCGAAGTGGGTTTATTATAGTGTTATTCATATGCACTAAATGGTATTATGTCTATAAAACGCTACAGCTGTAATCACATGACATGTCTTTCCTACTCAAGTTTTAGTATGACATGGTTATTTTTGTGTTCACAGTAGAACCCCGATTATCCGGATGACCTGTTATCTGGATTCGTATCGCAACAGTGTTTATCGTTAAATTCATACAAAATAATATTTTTAAATATCTTTTGTCTAACTTTTCAGAATTTTATGTATGGTATGTAACTGCTTTTAAGAAGTGTGATGATTTATGTTTATGTTTTTGTTGAATAATAAATACATATGTACATATTTAATTTGTTATGATGTGTTATAAGTACATACTAGTACAAACGTTTTATGCATTTTTAGTACCTTATTTTCGATAAAGTTTTTTTAGTGTGGAATAATTTTTCCCCCCTGTAAGATCAGTTATCCAAATACCCACTTCGGTGGTCGCATGGTCTAACACGTTGCTCTCGTGTTAGACTAGATTATCGAAGACTGGGCGATCGGGGTTCGATTCCAGTCAGGTGCACTGAGGGTAATTTTTCTCAAATGTTTTTTCCACTCTCCTTACACTCAACTGTGGGTGTACTTCCTTTAAATTAAACATTTCCTAATCCCTAGCACACCAGTGAAATTAGTACGTAGTCGTAAAGCGCGATGCTAGAAAAAAATCCATATTTTTGAACACCAGGACTAACCTACGTAGGTCTTAATTAGTCCGGGTAATCAAGGTTTTATCGTTTTTGTTCAACACGTCCTTCTATATGCTCTGTTAAACATAATACTAATGGGGAAGGTATGTGAATGGTAAAGTTTATATGAAAACTAGCTGTTCCCCGTCGTGGCTTCGCCCACAATAATTGATAAAATCTTTTAATTTTTAACTATACTTAAAAAAAATTGATAACTTAAATAATATATTTCTTTTACTACGAAACATAATATATATATAATATATATATATAATATATAATATATATATATAATATATAATATATATATATTATATATATTGTACAATTAATGTATATGAAAAGTTTAAACATTAGTATTATAAAATTAATGTAAAATAAAAGGTTGGAATGTTATTACAGGACATTCTCTACCAACGTACAAAGTTTCATTCGAATCCATTCAGAAGTTTTGGCATGATTGAGTAACAAACATCCAAACACAAACTTTCACATTTATAATATTAGTAAGATAAATTCTCGCATCTGTTTGTAAGGGGAGTGGAAAACCATTTAGAAAAAAAAAAAATCCTCTGTACATTCAACCAGGATTCAAATCCTGAGCTCTCCTTCATCTAAAATATAGTATATTGTGAAAGTGACGCCTATATGACTGCTATTAATTTCAACTTTCAAATGCATAAGTCAAGTCATGTGATCGTAAAATGTAGCTTTTGATAGGTATTGAAAACACCTATTAAATTACACTAATTAAAAAGTAAACCATTATCAAATTTGGCAACAAATAAATATATATTTGAATTTTATTAACCTCCTACCCTTCCTTCACCTCTGACAAGACATCTTGTGAATGTGTGGAATGCCAGGCCTCCACTGTGGTTCGGATCTCACGTTAAACTGTAGGTCCTCCATTTCATCTCACAATCATCCTACCATTACACATTAGCGTAAGTGCGTATAACTCGAACGGGTAGATAAGACGCGGCGCTAATAATAATAATAATTAACCTCCTTTTATGAAAATTTGACTGTAAAATGTATTGGAACCAAGTGTACCATTGTTATGACTAATTTTGAGCCCCCGAGGTAAATGCCAAGTAAAATATATGCATGAAATTCAATATTCCAAACCTTTCAACTTTTGACGTCGACTAAAGTTTTGGGCTTGTTCGGTAGAATGGAGCGCCATTATTTCATGAGACTTGCTGTGCTAACGAACTTTGATATCAAACCACCCAAGGGTAAAAGCGTGATACAGTAATAATACGATTTAAAGGGACTTTAAGAAAATACATAATTTGACTTCGTGGTCGACATTGATAACGTGTTAGTACTACTAACAAAAATTAATATTGATATATTATTCAAAAGTGATATATTATAATAATAATATTTAGCACCGCTTCTTACTAGTCCTTCGGGTTATACATTTTAAGTACTAATTACTCTAATGGTTTAGGAATTGGGAAGGTTGAATTAGAGGAAGTGAACCCGCATTTGCGTGGAGGGAGAGTTTAAAACTATTTAGGAAAAACCACCCCCAGTTCACCCGACCGAGATTCGAACCTCGATCTCCCCGTCCTCAGCAGTCGAGCTCAACACAGACAAGCGCGTTATCCAACTACGCCACCGAGGCGGGTAAAAGTGATATATTCATCACATAATTTTATGTATGAATAAAATACGAAATTGATTAAATTAATGGTTATCCTACCGTGTTCTTACTAAAAAAAAATTTCATCACTGCGTCTTACTATCTGTTCAGGCTATACGCATGTATGATAATTACTCTAAAGGGGTAAGAATGAGAAAATAAGTATTTTAGAAGGCATAATTTGCCCGCATTTACGTGAAAGGGGAGTGAGAAACCATTTAGGGGAAAAGCACCCTTAGTAGACCTGACCGAGGTTCAAACCCCAATCTATACCCGTGATCAGCAGGACAATCCAACACATAAAATACTGCCACGTAAGCAGATCTTATTAAACATTAATATCCCGTAGATATTGTTAACCCAAGAGATGTGGTCTTATAACATTTATGACAACACACCCTCATATCAGTGAAAATAAATGTTACGATACACCTTGGAACGGAGTGTACGATTGGGCCGTAACATTTAAATTTGTACACTACTCTGTTTACCCTGAAAGGTGACAGTCTCACCTTGAAGGGTTATTGACCCTATCTTAGCTGTATCATAGTGGAACCCTGCAAGGTATACATGCCTTATTTATTTGCAGCTAAGAACAAAGATCTTAAAACTAGGTTATCATTAAAATACTCTTAAATAATTTTTCCCCAGAAAAAAAAACACCTCCATATTGATAATCGGATGAAACACTTTAGTATGTATGCATTTTGAACTAAATTATTAAAATAACTCGTTAGTAAAAATACACTTAGATTTAGGACTAGAATCAAAATAACAACTTGACCTCTTGGTATGACTATGTAACATCTAAAATAAATTTTAACAAATTTCACTAAAACTTTTTTGGCTAAATCCTCAGACACAAACAGACAAACGGATGGACAAGCACATTGTAAGACCCACTATTTCGAGCTCTGCAACAAATAAATATTTTATGATCAAGGTCAAGAATTTGCACGATTTCATTACTTTATCTACATGAGAAAGTAACAGTTTAAATAAAACTAAGATGAGATAATAATAAAATCATTTGTTTTTAATGATATTAGTGAGTGAATATGTTTATTCACCCCCCCCTCCCCCCACCGCCCCCCACCCTGCTGCCAATAGATTGTCATGTGCACCCCACTTTTGAGACGACTGTCTTGAAGAACTTCAGAGAAACTATCGTAAAAGGTAGGTCACGTTAAACTTATTACATGTAATCATAAAGTTGGTGAGAGCTTGACTTTACTTGGAGAGTTCTTAAGAGGATATTAAACTTGTTAATTTGGGTACATTCACACCAACAATTAAAGGGCCGTATACAAGGTCGATATTCGGACATCATTCAATCCCCCATTTGATCAGAAACCGCTTGTTATTCGTACGCTAGGAGATTGGTTGATTACTGTGATTAGGACCTTAGGGCCGCGTCTACGTCTCATTCGAACTTGTTTGCCAGTTACAGCAAAGTGATTTCATTAGTGTGTTTCTATAATATTATTATTAACACCAAGTCTTACTACCCGTTTGGGTTATACGCACTTACGCTAATGTGTAATGGTAGGGTGATTGTGAGATGAAATGGAGGACCTAACAGTTTAACGTGGAATCCGAACCACGATGGAGACCTGGTATTCTACACATTCACAAGTTGTTATTAATACAAGTCTTGTAGAGGGGAAGGAAGGGTTTGGTAATCAGATAAATCTGTGCCGGAACCGATGAGGTGCTATTAAAGAATGTTGGCGTACAACCCGAACGGATAGTAAGACGTGGTTCAAAAAATATATATTTAAAAAATATTATCTTTTAAGTATCTAGCTACCCGCCTCGGTGGCGTAGTTGGCTAACGCGCTTGTCGTGTTGAGCTTGACTCCTGAGGACGGGGAGATCGAGGTTCGAATATCGGTCGGGTGAACTGGGAGCTGTTTTTCCTAAATGGTTTTCCACTCTCCCTCCACGCAAATGCGAGTTCATTTCCTCTAATTCAACCTTCCCAATTCCTAATTCATTAGAGTAATTAGTACTTAAAGCGTATAACCCGAACGGGTAGTAAGAACGCGGTGCTAAATATTATTATTATTATTATTATTATTATTATTATTATTAAGTATCTAGCTTGGTGTTCTTGGGATAAAGTACTCCCCTAAGGACCCGATGCTCGTGGGTTCAAAGCCAGGCAGTGCTCAGCGGATTTTTCTTGAGTGATCAAACTCCGTAGCACAACCTCTTTCGGAGTAAAGTAAAGCTGTCGCTCCGATGTAGATTGTGGCGTGTAAACAAGCACTGAAATCTATGTGAAAATACCTTTCCGGCAAAAGTGGCAAGTTCTTTCGGGCTCGCACATAGAAATTCGGTGTATAAGTAAACGAGGAACTGCCACACTTCCTGAACTCTCCTAGTACATGGGATTTCCACCAGATGGTGCAGGCAGCACTAACCAGCCTAAGGGGTTGAGTGAGTACCCAGCTCCGGGTGGATCTAAATCACTTCAGACCAAGATTCAAATTGTTGATCTTAAGAATAAGTTTAATATGTCAAGGTAATACCTTTCATGGTAAACAGAGCGTACATGTCTATGAATCATATAAAACACGACTTCGAATATTTGATGTTCTTGATCGGTTTACACAAGTCACGCAATCAAACGTTTTGTTGACTCTGTCGTAGCGAATGATGTTTGCTGTGACGTCATTGAACTCAAGTGAAACTTTTCCCTTAACGACTCACAAATTGGATTCCGACTGAACAGGTTGCGTTTACTTTGGAGCCTAGGCATCGGGAAACATCGCACAATGTAACTAATTTACGTGAATGTAAAAGCAGAATTTCATGACATCAAATTAAGTTCGTTTTCAATTACGTATCTGTACGTGAAATCTTAGAGAAAATTGAGTTTACTTAGAAGACAATTTTGAAACTTTTAGTTTAAAGTTCTACAAATTGTAGATTTTATCAATTTCGTATAAGTAGTGCTAGTAATATTTAGATAATTAATATTGACATAACATTAAAAAAAAAAGAAGTTAAACTGTGCCCATTTTGATTTGAAAAATAATCAGAGAGAGAATTTGGTTTAAAGAATGATCGGCGTGAATTAATCTGTTTGAATATTGTTCGGAAAGAATTGGCTTATATCATAATTTAAGACAGTTTGGTTTTAAGTATTGATTGGAGAGAATTAGCTTGGATGTTGATCTCGAAGACTTTTTTTTTGTAGGATTATTCTGAGTTTTCAGATTGATCTGAAGGAATTTGGTTTGAAAATTTATCTGTGGAGAATATGATTTAAAGATTGATGTGAGAGAATTTGATTGGAATTTTTTTGAGATTTAAAATTCAGAATTTGTTTGTGTCATAAATAGGCAGCGTACAAGGGATATGATTTTAACATAAGAGGCAGTGTAATTACCTGAAATTTTTTTAAAGCTCTTTTAAAAGGTTTTTTTCTGTCTAAAAACATTCCATAAGACCTACCGCTCTGGTCAATCAAATCTAACCTCAAGCTCATCTAGTCTGGTTTGTCAATGGCGGGTAGACTGTAGTTAAGAGTCCCTACTTGTTTTCTAAGCGTTGTGTGGTTTTTTTCCCCCTAAAAAGGTTTCATGCTCTCCCTCCTCGCAAAAATGTATAATTATATATTTCCTATAACGTTTACCATTCTTTTCCTAAACCCAGTAGTGTAATTAAATGCTGATAGCCAAGATGGCTGGAAAGACGAGGTATACCCACAATATTTAATATAATAAAGCACTTCAAATCAAATCCATGGTTGGTGATTTATTTCCATCCAAGGGTGCCCATGAGGGTTTTTAAAATGAGGGGTGAATTGTAGTACTATCTGCTGTAGGTTTGGCATCTCCCTCCTCAAAAGAAAATATCAAGAATTTAACCCTGGGGGAGGGAATTTTAGAGCATTTGAACATAAATATGAGCTAATTATGAGTTTCAAAAGCCTATTTTAGCAACAACAAAAAAACATAGTTTCTGAAAAATTAACAAAAAAAAAATCAAATTTAGTTGTAGCTGAACCCATTGAAAAGAAACATGATATTGTTAACAATTATATTTATCTGAACCAAATGAAAATAAATCTGTTAAAGAGGCAGGGAATCAGAGTAAATCCACATTTTATCATTCTTATCTTTGTTAACTCTCATGTTTATGATTCAATGTTGCTAGTGGCAAATTGCAGCCAAATCACAAAAACAAAATTTTGATTTTTTTCATAAAAATTAACATTACATATATGTTGCCAGAGCTATAAGCGGGGTCTGATTCCCCCCTTATCACCCATTTATGGGTGTTCCCATAGACTTGTGGAAATTCTTCTGTGTGTAGTGATGGTTAAAAATAAAACATGCTATAACGTTTTATGGGGATATTTAAGTCATTAATAATTTAATTTATTGGAAACTTTTATATATCCATGGCTACATTAATAAAATGGTCTACGTGAGAATGTTTACGTTCAATTACACAAATATTCCTGGGTAGAGGGACAGAATTCATCTCATAGTTACTGTGCCGAGTGTTTATGTTTTGTTTAGAATCCAGAGATTGAAAATTTGTTCAGTTTAATCAATGTTATTTTAATTGATTCAAAATCTAAAAAAAAACAAGCAAATAAAACCAAAGCAATTCCTCAATGAGGCGGGTATGAAAAGCACAACACATATCAAAACACACATGACCCCTTCTCTCTGACCCCTCAATTTCCCCCTCACCCTAAAAAAAAACTTTTATTAATGTCCGTTCCTATAGCTACCAGCTAATGGCAACCCGGTTTTGCTGAAAAACTCACCACTATCATAAATATACGTCCACACACATGCACGTATGTACGTACACACAAGTCTTTCTTCAATTAGTCGAGTGTGTGAGATTTTATTACATGTGTGCGGCTTGGTTATATATGGCCGGCAATGAACTAGACCTTTTTACCCATCAGTTTTATCGGGAACGGGGTTGTCTGCCCTGACTTCCCCTAAACAGAATTTTGTCACTTAAAAAAAAAATGGTGTCCAATAAATATTCGCGTTATGTAAAAGATTTTCTATCTCCCGGTTTATTGATACTGCATACTTCACCCTCGCCCTCCCCCCCTAAAAGTATTCAATCGCATTTATGCAGTTTTATAAATCTTTTAAATTCAAGCGTGTTTAGAATCGGGATTTCATCAAAGCTTAGTTTAGTAATAGCTTTGTTATATTGATAATAAATTGCATTTAAAATGGGTTTAGGTCACACATTATGCTTCAGAAAACGTACCTGACGCTTGATTGCTTTTAACATTTCTAACACCCACATCGCTGGTCACACGTTCTAACGCGTCACTCTCACATTAGGCCTCTGATCACCGGTGATGGGGATATTGGAGTTGGAATCTCGGTAGAGTGTACTGAGGGTGATTATTCTCTAAATGTTTTTTCCACTCTCCCTACACGCAGATGTGGGTACATTTTCCACTAAAATCTTATCTTCCTGATTTATATACTACTAGCATAATTGATATATTTTATATAGGAATTTGGCGTCACTTTCGCAAACGGGAAGATCCTGGTTTGAATCTTGTCGCGTGTATTGAGGGTGGTTTTTACTAGTTGTTTTTCCATTTTCCCTCCACGCAAATATGGATATCCTTCCTATAAATACAGCCTTCCTTATCCTTAACACTTAAGTGTAGCTATTACCTAGGCGTATAACCCAAACGCTTGGTACAATGCCTTGAAGTGTTCCCAGAGTAAGCATACATTTTTGAAACTGTATCTATGGAAAATGGTCTCTCCCATTTGACCAATCAGTATCTGCCATACATACTGTAAGCCTCTCTCGCACAATACTATTTTTGTTAGCACCACTCCTTACTACCCGTTAGGATTTCACGCACATGTAATAATTACGCTAACCAGCCTCGTGGTGTAGTGGTCATTGCATGTGGCTACGAGTCTAGGTATCCCGGGTTTGATTCCTGTCTGTTAGGTCCAAGTTAGGTCCAAGTTAGGTCCAAGTTAGGTCCAAGTTAGGTCCAAGTTAGGTCCAAGTTAGGTCCAAGTTAGGTCCAAGTTAGGTCCAAGTTAGGTCCAAGTTAGGTCCAAGTTAGGTCCAAGTTAGGTCCAAGTTAGGTCCAAGTTAGGTTTATGTTGGTTCCACATCCTCATACTCATTATCATCTCACCTCATCTCATCGGTACATGGAAAGAGAATCCACGGAAAAGATGTACTATCAGTACATTCGGCCGTCCCCTGGGTAAAGGTACATTAGTACGGGCTAATCTTTCCACTACTGGGCTACGAATGATGTAGCACAAAGGCGTAGTATTACTATTTTTATTACTAACTACGAGCACTTGTTAGGGATGAGAATTATTAAATTTAGAGGAAGTGTACCCAAATTTTCATAGAAGTAAAGTGGAAAACCGTGTAGTAAAAAACACCCTGAATACACCCAACAAGAATTCTAACCCCGATCTCCCAGTTTACGGCAGTACAGTCTAGTTTGAGACTGACGCCTTAGACCATTAGACCACTGGAGTGTGTTACGTGAGACTATTTACGTTGATACCCGGCTAACTATTTTTCTACTGAATAATGATAGCACATCACGGGACAGGTACAGTTAAACAGTTTCTGTATACCCTGGCAACATTCCATGACACGCCAATGTCAAAATGAGTATAAACACTTTTTTTTAAATCCAAACACACCTTGAAATGTTGAGCTAGGTAACACCGGTGGTTAGGTAACATTTGTTTAACCACAGCAAAGTAACAATCGCACAGAATTGTACGAATTGCCAGTCATTCTTAACTTCAAGTCACCACAAAATTACTTACGTTTCGTTTAGCAACACTCATTCCTTTTAATTAAAAGAATATTAAAAACAAATTAAAGGATCAAAGTGAAGATTTAGTTACGACAACTTGAAAGGAATCGTTATATTCACATCAAAATTTAAAGTCCTTAAAAAAACACAAGAAACAACAGTAGCAATTTAGTGTTTCCTGTTGTTGGCTAGTCGTGAAAAATAACTACGTTTCTTCCCACGGATAGCATCCAGCTTATGTAGGTCACAATCTAGCGCGGTTTTCTGTATTTTAATTTTAAATGGTCTGAAATACGAACAGTGAAAACGCTTTAGCAACTTTTAAAAAAATAGATGATACAGTGGATCAAATATACTTACGCATCCTTTCCTTACTAAAGATGAATGCATTTACTTAAAAAAAAATTGTAAGATTTGTGGAACGAACCTATATACATTGCTAGCTGCTTCTTAAATGGTTTTCCACTGTTCCTCCACGCAAACGCGGAGACATTTCCTCTAAATTCAATCATTCGCATCCAAAACACATTACTGTGATTAGTACTAGATGCGTATATCCCGAACAAATAGTAAAACACGGTGCTGAAAAAACTATATCATGTCTTTAATAAAGCTTTTGTTGAACTAATATAATATCCCCCACCCCCCCAATTATTATAGCACAAGCCAGCACTGAAAATGACACAAGTAGCCTACCTTACAAATAGGTATAATAGCATGAGAAAATAAGATACACAATCATAACTAAATAATGATGTATACTGATGAATAGTTTAAAAATAGAAGGAGATAATAATGATAAAATAACAATAATAAAAGTAAAACTAACTGAAGAGTAGTAACAGCATAAGTATTTAGAAAGAAGTAACAATAAACAAATAAATAACAATGATAATAATGATAATAATATTGATGTAAGGTCCAATTTTCATAAGAAGACCGTTTGGTAATTAAAAAACATTTTTTTTCACAAAAATTAGTAACATTTAACTATATTATTAGTGTTAGTTTATAGTAAGACCTATTAATAATATCTATCAAAAGTTACATCTGCAAATCAAATGACTGGTATACGGAACTCTGTGGAAATTCTACCATCAGAATTTTATTGAATAGTTTTAAAAGAGTACGTAATTTATAAGTTATAATTAGTGAATAAATTATTTCAAATCATTATAGCTCACAGGCTATAAGGGGTCAAATTTACTATTTTTTGTTTATTGCGTACCATTGTTCAGTTAAGGTAAATTATTTAAGAGCGTTCATCCTAGAAGGCCCTAATTAAAGGGAAAAGACCTACGGTATGCCATAAATGTTTGCAGTTCTTTCGTATTTGAATGATTACTCGACATTTTCCGCGGTGACGATGGGGGACAAAGTGACATAGATTCTTATTAATAACTACAATAATTATGTCCTTATTATGACAGAATGAAGATTTGTGCACGGTGCTTATCTGTGAAGCCATTCTAAAATGGTCAAAAACGGGGTTTTCAAATCAGTTTCTATCCAAATACCAATTAATAGTTCAACACTGTTCAGTATTAAGAACTTCTATTAACTCTTTATCTCTCTTAATGTTAAATCAGAAATGATCCACGTGAAATAGTGATTCTGTAAATTTACGATTTCGATCCGACTGTGTCGCATAGTTAGTGGACATGTGATGCATGCTCTTAATGTATGAGACTTGAATTTAGTATATAACAAGACATTCATATGAGGTGTACGCAATGAACTATTTATAATAATTGGAAATCAATAACTCACTAATTATAGCTTATTAAACATTTGTAATAAAATACTGATGGTCGAAATACATTAAGGACAATGGAACCTACGTATCGGGACTCTGAGGGGCTCTGTTACTGCAGAGTCGATCTCTTATTACGGACTCGCACAGAGCATGTACATATATGGGGTCTCAAGAGTTATCATAACAATATTGATTGAACACCCTGTATAAAGCAAACGGAAGCCGGAAAAGAGAATAGAGCAATGATTAGAGGAGTATAGTTAGTTTCTCTCTCTCTCTATAAACACTCGCGCACTGCTTTCGAGGGACAAATAACGAGAGAGGGAGTAATTAAAAACTACGTTTCCCTGGTTTCGAACCCGGAAATTAAAAACAAACAGCTCAAGCCTTGGTAGTGCGATGGTAGTAACTGAAGTGGGTGATGATAGAGATGGGGGNTTGATAGTGACCGATAAGCACCGTTGGACACGTGTATAAAGGCGTCAGTCTCATCACATCTGGTTTGTAACTGTCGGGGGTTTTGGAGTTCAAATCCCGGTCAGGTATACCGAGTTGTTTTTCCCCCCCCCTTAAATTACATCCCAGTTTCCCTGTGCACATGTGTGGGTTCGTTATATCTAAAATGATACCTTTATCATCCCTTAACCATAACTGTAATTAAATGAGTATATTCCGGGGGTAGAGGACAGGGCGTTTTGTGGTCTAAGTCCAATGACAAAAGGAGTGGACCTGTCTCAAGACAGAACACCTAATAATAATCCCGGACGGTAAGTAGGACGTTGTAAGACAAAAAAAACTTGTTTTGTAAATTTTAAATAAAATTACTAAAATAGCATAACTATATATGGTTTATAAATGTAGTTTTGACAGGAAGTAGAAATAATATTACATTTTATGATGAAAAAAGATTTAAAGTATTCTACTTTAATCTGTTTAATCTCTACCCCATTAGTGTAAATATTGTGATATTTAATGTCACTGCCTTTATTTGGGTGCTCGGTAGCCAACCCTACTACAGCACTACCAGGGCACCTTAGGGACTTACATGGTTAGGGGTTGGGATAGATGGTTCGTGGGGGATGAGACTAGCGAGTTAGTCCAATAAGATATATTTATTAATCTAGTCAGATGCTAAATTACTACATAAGTAACTTGGTAGATCTTCCGTGACGAGGGAGCAGGCACGATAGTGGGACTCGCAAACCTTTCTATAGACCCGCGATCAACCCTCCAGCGGGGGTGAACCACCAGATAATATTTTATTCCATCGTTTAGTCAGTCGTTGCTAGATACCGACCCCATAGCACTCAGCATGGCTCCAAACACTAAACAAGGTGTTATTCTATCACCTAATTTGTTGATCTTGATATCCCACCAGCCAGGAAGGGAATGCAATCTCTGAGATTTATGCTATTCTCGGCAGGATGGTAACCCAACACTCTTGACTTCCAAGAAAATGTACAAGCGTGGGTTAACCTCTTGCCAGAATAAACCTTAAAATAATTATGCTCTTACAGATATCCCGAACGGGTAATACATTGTGCACAAAATAAAATAAAAACAGGAGAAAGGATTAGAACCTGGTCACGTAGCTGAATGTATTTATGGCCTCCTTTTAGGTTTCGAGAACGGCCTTACTAATCACCATCACATTTTGAGTGTGTGTGTATAGGAATACATATGAAGATGGTTCTTAGACGGAGCCTTTTCATGCAAGACAAAAATTGTTTCCAGAATCAAGGAAGGAAATGAAAGAATTATCATTTTACATAAATAACAAATATTAACAAGCGTTGCCAGAATTGAAAATACACGAAAAAATCAAATTTACTATTTTATATTCTTTATTCGAGTATTAAAACCGTTGAAATAATACTAAACCAATATCAATTTTGCGGAGAGTTATATTAATACTTTATCAATGATGTTTAAAAGTCACTGGAAGGATGTACGTGAAATATATATATATAATATACAACCTTTAGGGGGATTTACATATCAACCACTCCCCCAGCCGCACCCCCACAAGAAGTGAGTTTTTAATACATTTTAACACTAAACTGTCAAATTCGAATAAAATACATGTTTTACAGTAATATTATATTTCTAAGACTCACGTAAAGAAATCGTTCACCAAGAAGAGGTTACTGATCAGAAATATGAGTTTTAAGCTGGGGAAGAAACTGATTAAATGCTACATTTGGAGCAGAATCTTGGACACTCAGGAAGTTGGAAATAAATACTTGGAGAGCTTTGAAATGTGGTGCTGGAGAAGACTTGAGAAGATTAGGTGGACAGACAGGATGACAAATTATGTCTTAAGAAGAGTTGAGAAGAGAACCATTTTGGATGTGAGTCTTAGGTACAAAGCAAACTGGATCGGACACATCCTTGGGAGGAACTGTCTTCTGCACTACGTCATGGAAGGCAAGTTTGAGGGAAAGAGACGCTTAGGAAGGAGGAGAATTCAAATATTGGATAACTTGAAGGAAAGAAGAAAATTCTGGAAACTCGAGGATAAGGCAGAGGACATGGCACATTGGTGGTCTCAATTCATTGATCTGTACCTGTCTTAAGACAGAACACATAACAATATTTATGTAACCCGCCTCGGTGGCGTAGTTGGCTAACGCGCTTGTAGTGTTGAGCTCAACCGCTGAGGACGGGGAGATCGAGGTTCGAATCTCGGTCGGGTGAACTGGGGGTGGTTTTTCCTAAATGGTTTTCCACTCTCCCTCCACGCAAATGCAGGTTCACTTCCTCTAATTCAACCTT
>CABEEJ010001716.1:62569-75389 GCA_901482245.1 Timema douglasi
CAATATACTTTTTATGTGCGTTTTGTTGTTTGTTTGCTTGTTTGAGATTTCCGAACTTTCTGTAAGAGTTTCTTCTAAAATATTTCATGATTAGAAGTAGTTAGTTAAAAATAACTTTAAACTTTCATTTTATTTGATTGAAACTTTACATCTGTTATTAGTTTAGTATTCAATTCTAAACATGGACTCATCTTCGTTGAAAAATACTACGAATGATAGCGATTATTTCTGCGGGTACTTGGTTCTATTTGGTTACATCACTAAGGGCTGGTCTTACAGCTACTGGATAAATATTAATCTGGAAGATAAATATTTTTATCTGGTCAATAAGTTAAAAGTACGTCTTATGACTGCCATATAGGCATTTATCTGCCAGATAAAATGTATTTATCCATCACATTTTTATGGGAAGGTTTAAGTACCTGATAACTTTTATCTGAAAGTTAAAATGGTTGTTGCCATAGTGACGCGTTGTTTTTATGTGGTTTCACCTATCAGAATCTGTTTTTAGGTTAAAACCTTGGTTCACGTGTTTAGTAAGCACAGGCCCGGGCTCTTACTAATTAAAGTTAGAACATTTAATTCACACTTTTATATAAACTGACAAGTTATTTGTAGAGCTATATTTATATAAGAACAAACTATCAAAATGTGAGTACAATAAATTAAATTTTGTAAACGTTGTACCCAACTATTAACTACATATTGTCAGAAACCGAAATTAGTACTTGCAAGACATATTAGCTTCGGCGCCCATGTGACACCATCTGTTTACTCGCACTCGTTTAGCCCCCATTATTTAACAAAGTGTAGTGTGTTGTAGTTACTAACCAGGTTGTACGCATGCGCGCACCAGTAAAAACAGTACCAAACCTTGCGTGTTATGCAAAAAATTATATTTATCCTATAGATAACTATCCGGCAGATAAATTCAGTTCATAATAGGCGTAAAATATAAAAGTGGCTGATAGCCTCTATCTGGTAGCTAACTTTAACCTCACGATAGCAATATTTATGCGGTAATCATAAGATCGGCCCTAAATTGGACAATTTTAAGTAAAGTTGAACCTTCAAGAAGCTTCAAAATTTCGACTCAAAATTCGAATCTCTGTGATTCAAAATATGCGTATTTGAAGTATATGAATTTTATTCCAAATTTCAAATACAAAACTATCTCAAACTCGGACTTGAAGGAATTTAAATGTTAAACATTTGAATAGTAAATTTTTTTTACATAGAAAGTGACATCGAAACGTTATTAAAATAGAATACTAAATTTCACCGTAATAGTAAAGGTAAGTCAAGAGACCGTATTTAAATTTTAAGGTATCAATTCAAATTACTCGTATTCGATTTGAATATACAATATAAATTAACAGAATGCTTAGTTTTAATAATTTATTCTTTGTTTGAATGCAGTGTTATCATTATTTTTTTCTATCGTGCTCGTTATACACGAATATATCAATAAAATATAAAATTCACTCTAAAATTCAATTCGGACTCGATTTGTATTCGATTCAAAACATTTCTACTTTAAAATAATCGATAAGGATTCAATAAAAAAAAAATCCAAGACATAATTTATTCAAAATCTATTTGAGTTTGTAAAACAGAGATTTGTATTAGATTAAAAATTGAAAATTTTGGATTCGCAAAGGTGTATAATAAGTACAGTACTTCTATACTAGTAATGGATATTAATTAAAATAGTCGAAAAAAACAACTGGATGCCACTAAGCTATCTAGTCAGAACTTTGATGTTCTAAGCCAAAGGTACCAGGTTCTTGTTTAATTTATAAACTGATTTAAATATAATAAATCAAATAGCCAAAGCTATTATTTATGCTTATTAGTGAGGATTACTCCATCTAGATATAATATTCTGAAAATGAGAAAATGACACCTGGACACGGGAATCGAACCCGGAGCCTTTGGCTAAGTACGCCAATGCTCTAACCCCTGAGCTATCCAGGAATAGGCCTGTGCCCAGGGTCATTCTTCACTCAGTAAAGGCTGAGTTTGTGATGGACAGCTACATATTACGAGGGACCAATAATATTGCCAGCTATCAGATACCACAGTCATCTACGACACGGTAGATCTGTTATGCTGCCAAGTGTAAAATACAAGATTGTAATTAAAACGAAAATTTCAATGAATATCAACACACAGACCGCAAATAATTGTAACTGACCAACTGTACGTATAAAGGAGGTCACAATTTAATTATATAAATGAAGCCAACAATTTACACACGTCCGTTACAAACTCAGCTTTAAACTATGAGTGAAGAAATACCTTTAGCATGGGACGAATACTAGACATATCAGTGGCAGGTTCCGGGTTCTATTCACGCATCCATGTGCCATTTTTCAACTAATTTAAATTAATCAAAATGTGGTCTCATCTATACGGACAGTCCCGTAATCACAATGATTTGCAACCTGTTTGTTGATATTCATTGATTTAAATTAATATGTTCACCTCCCAAAGGACACATCCGTAGTCCTACTAACTTACATTTGTCAGATTATGTAATAATGTTTTGTTGTTAGTTTTAGAAATTATGCAGAGTTTATCACCAACTCAGTTTTTATTGACTTGGGGTTCTTTAAATTTAAGTGCCTACATAGGTAGTTTTTATTGCTTTACCATAGAGTAGAGTTTCAAAGTAGACTAGCGTAGCTAATTGATAAACCATGTTTGGTTTGTAGACATGATCGTCAGTTTACTTATATTAAAATAGTTTTAGAAACTTTAGGGAGTGTCAAATACTGTCCTTCGTACAGTGTTATATATATAAAACACTATTACAATACTAAGTGTGTGTGTATATATATTCCTAGTATTGCCCTTAAAGTGTATAGAATTTTTATTTTTTTAAAGAATCTCTCGGAACCATATTTCTAATAATTTATTTTAACAAAGTATATTAAAAGGGTCATCCTTGGTGATCCTGTGGTAAAGTGCTCACCTCTGGAGCTTTTGTCCGTGAGTTCTTACCCAGACAAGGTCAACAGTTTTTTTCTTTAACGATAAAAATCCGTAGATCAAATCCTTCTGAGGTGAAGTAAAACCGTTGGTCCTATGTCGATTGTGGCATGTAAAAGATGCCTGGAAAGTATATGGAAATAACTTTCCGGTAAAATCAGTATTCACTTCGTGCTCACTAATAAAAAATTCCGTATGGAAGTCCTAAGAAGAGTTGGTGAGACAATAACTATTTTGGATGTGGGTCTTAGGTAAGAAGTAAACTCGATCGGACACATCCTCTTTTATGAGATATTCGGTGACTATTCCAAATTGAATCATTCAGCGTGTCCTTTTCATATATCTTGAAACTTCAAATCCTTTCTTGGCTCGAATTCATCACATTAGTTGCAATATTACGATGGCAAAACAATGCAATGGATACTCAGGACGTAATTCAAGCTTAGGTTAATAGACGCTGCGTAAGTTCAGCTATTACAATGCAGCACAAAGAGGTTAGCCATAAAAAGCGTACAGCCATTAAGAAGCCAGTCAACAGGAACATTATTACGGTTGGTTTCAAATGAATCACTTGGGTTTCCCTCCCATAAATGTGCATCATAAAATAAGGTATTAATACTGTCTGTCAGTGTAAGGTTTTATCGTAACTATGAAGTGCAGACAATAACGAATAGTAGAAGAAAGAGATGAATAAAAAAAACAAGAAAGAAAGATGGGTAGAAATAAACCGAAAAAAAAAGGGTGATAAACATATAGAAAAAATTATCACATATCTATCATTTTATGTTAGAAAATCTTGATCAAGAAGCTATCCTTAACATTGAAGAAATATATAGTGTCTAGATAATATTTATATTAAACAAATTTAAACGTGAAGAGATTCTTTTCAAAAATTAACCTCAGAATTGTAAAAAAAAACTTTTTTTAGCGTACACATAAAATCGAAATTTTTCATGATTACAACATTTTCTCATTAAATGAGAAATTGAAAAGTTGGTCAAACCATTTATAAATCACAGCCTTGTGTATCTATTCACATTGAATCAAATATAGTTGGACACCTTATTTGTTTAGGTTTTTACCTGTTCATTTCTATTTAAAATAATGCTTATAAAAAATGTTGTATTCATACCCAATTGTCACTACTGTTTTCTGAGGGGGAAAAGGTTGTGTTTGTTGCTTTTTATAATTTATAATATTAATATTGGTTAAAAAAAAAGGATAGACCAAGTTACTCAAAATATTTAAAATATAAAATTTGACTAAAATAAAAGATAGACCTACCGTTTATCCCATAGAAAAACTTGTATTTTAAAAATAAAAATACTCTCTAGAAGTTATCTTTTGGTTTCGGAGAAGTGTCACAAAAATAATAAGTTTAAAACCGTTTTGAGAAAATCTAAATTATTGTGGTTTTGTTGCGTATCAAGATAGTAGAAAAATATCACTATAAACCAAATTTGAAAATTAAAAAATAGCTTAACCATTAAGTATTTGGACTTGGAGGGGTTTAAGGTGGGTGTTTGTTTACTTGTTGGTCATCATTATGTCTATTGCCACCACATCATCACATCTGGGCTAACGCATTTTCTAGTATGGCCTATGCCTACATGAATTGGTAGGGATGAGAAATATTTGACTCTGAGGAAATATACCTAAATTTGAGGGAAGGTAGAATGGGAACCAATTTAGAGGAAAACCTCTTTCATTACACCCAGCTGGTATTCGAACCCAACCTCTTCGCTATCAGCAGACCACACATATCACACTATATGAGCCTGTCATTTAGTCTACGTGCCCACCAATGAGGGTCAACGCACAGATAAAAAAACATAAATACAAAAATACGGTATATAATAATTTTTTTTAAGAATCGAAAGACTAAAAAATATACCTTTGTTCAAATCTAAAAAAATACCTCTTTTTCATAGTTTTTTTTTGCAATATCATTCAATTTTCTTTACATCTCGTATGTAAGAGAAATTAAACCGAGTGAAACACAAGCGTTGCATAAAACATTTTGTGTTGAAAATAATCCAGACGCCTTTTAAAACGGACACGAGGTAGAATCACAAAAGGGGGGGCATCTAGTAAATTAACTTCGAGATAAAAGCTCTGTTAGACGGCTAGTGTTACCACCCCGAATCCTCCCCTCCCTCCCCTTCCTCCCCTAACCTTTTAGCGACTTGACAAAAGCTTCGCTATGTATGATTTCGTTATGAGTCGAGTAGGTCAAAAGGTATGGTTGATTTCCGCGCCCAGCCCACTCTTTTTTTAAAAAAAATTATAAATCAGCCTGGGGCCTATCTACACCTTTACATCTGGACTCGACGAGGCATTCACAGAAAGATTTCATAGGATTTAAAAATCTGATAGGAATTTAATGTTGTTGTAACAAAAATGTTACAAAATGAAAAATAAAGTCTGAGTTTCTTTCCATTAATACACCTTTAATATCTGTGCTAATATTTTTTCTAAATGTAAAGGGAATGACTTGTCTTTTGTAATGTGAAAAAATAATTGTCACGGTATACTGCACAATAATTTCTCTCTCCTTTATCTAAAAATGAATACATTTACTTAAAACTCGTAAGATTGATGAAACAAAACAATACACATTGTTGTAAAAAACGAATGAAAAAGAGAGCATCACATTCCACTAAAGAGAATGCATTAAATAATCTACACTTTTACAGAAACCTATTGTTTAATAAATGGTACGTTACGCTGCACAGGCCTTCTATCTCTTTTATCTTAAAACTAGCGGTTCGACCCGTTTTACGCACACTGGAGAAGCACCCCAATTAAATCAAATTAGAGCATTCAACATTAGGCTTCCCATTTTTTTTATGGTTTCTTGTTATACAACCCTGAGATAAATATGGCAAACACAAACCTATCATGGTAATTGATAGATTAAATACCTGAGAAAAAATATTACCTTGTCCACAAACTGAGTGCACAAAGAAATGCAATTCATTAACAGTGCAATCTTTACATAAGCATGATCATAAAATAAGATGTATAAACTAATAGACATGTTTACAGAAATATGTTAAGTATCAAAATTCAACAAAGAGCTTCTTTGCTATCGTAAAGTTAATGAATGGTCTTTATATTAATTTATTTAAAAAAAATATCAAATTTTCAACTATACCGAGACATTTTGCTCCTTATTTTTGAACTCAAAACTTTCCAGCTTTTATGGTTATTGTGGAGTGGTCCTTTTACAAACTTGGTAAATTTAAATTTTCTTACATGCCGAAAAGAATAGTTCATAATAGTTTTGCAAATATTTTAAGCTAATACCCACCACACCAATGTTAAGATGTATTTGATTATCATATATAGTTTATTTAAAAGATTGACAAACTTAAATTCTAAAACACACAGAAAAGTATTGTTTTATATTGGTTGTATAAATTTCTAGCTCTTCAATTTCCCGAGCTTCAATTTTGAAACACTCTATGTTCAGACGTCATTCGGCTCTCAGGGAAGGTCTCTTGTATTCAATTTATATCATACCAAAATTAGTTTTTAAAATTAGTTTTAGGGACATAAGAAGGATTCTCTTCCTCATTTACTGTTTCTTAATTTTGAAATTCAAGGATCAAACATTAATGGTTATTTGGAGAAGTTATTATAACCCCTTGACAAATTTCAATTATCTACCACACCGAAATTTACTATTTGAGCTTTGGGAATTTTAAAACACCCATTTCACTAGAATCCTTTCTAAAAAGTAAATATTTAACACTAATTTGGTTATTTAAGTAATTAATCTACATTCCTGGCAAATTTAAATTTTCTACCATACCTAAAGGGTTTTTTTTTCGTTTTTTACTTAACCCTCCCACCCACTTTCCCACTTTTCCCCTATTTTTTTCATTTAAAATATCGAGTTTTTTATGAGTGAAACTGTCCTTCTACCTGCCTGCCAAATTTAAATTTTCTACCACACATAATAAGATCCTATTTTAATAATAATTTTACATTTTCAGCCCTTACTATTTATTTGGAGTGGTCTTTATATATGTCTGCCAAATCACAGTTTCATACCACATCGGGAAGTAGATTTTTACTTTTAGTTTTTGAAATTTTGAAACCCACACTTCCTTTTCTCCAATTAATGCTTAGGTTTAATTGGTTGTATGGACCTGTATTTCTCTACACCCGTATGTGAACAATTGATTTTATATCTCGTAGGTTTTTCTTCTTCTAATATTTCCAGAAGCTCACTTTTGAAATTTCTCAGTTTTAGATTTTTCTGGATATATAATGCAATCCCGCTACCTCCTCGATAAGAAAAATTTCAAGTTTACATGCCCAGGGGTGGGGTAAATACGGTTATGAATGAGTCAGTAAGTCCCACACCTTTCTGCCCCTCTCCACCCTTTTAGGATGTTAAATTAGAAAATCCCTCATAAATATTTCACCCAATTTTAGGGATGAACCTTAATTTTAAATTTCAAGGATATATGTCTACTAATTCAAAAGTTACAATAGTACATTTTGAAAACTTTAAACCCCCCCCCCCTTTCTCCCTTTTTAGTGTTCAAATTTGGCCAATCCTGGTATTATCTCTTGCATAGGTCCTAAAAAGAACCTTCACGAGAAATTTCAAGTTTCCAGGCCTGGGAGTTGGTGGAATAGGCCTCCTACAGTAATGATTGAATCATTGAGTGACTTTTGTTATTTCGTTTTGAATTTATATAAAATGTTTACCGGCTTGGCAGAAAATCTTTGATTTTCGTTTTTTGGTGCTCTTTTCGCCGCGTCTTAGTAACCGTCGGGATATACGCATACATTAATTACACTTATGTAATTAGGATGCGTAAGGTAGAATTTTTAAGCAAGTGTACCCAGATCTGCATGGAATGGGTGTGGGAAATCATTCAAGCCACGATCTTTCAGTCACCAGAAATTTCATGTAACATGAAAGTGCCTTGCTTTAGAATAGGCGCTAACCGAGATGTGTTCTTTTGTAGTCTTTTTACTTAAAGTATTTCAGGTGCATTTTCTAAACCAAATGATTATATCAACACAAGATTTATGGACTAAATTAAATACAAAAAAATACATAACACTGGTTCATACATACATTCTTCACTGTTAGAGGATAAAACCCCAACAAATTATACATTTTTCATTCCTGTTGGAAATTGAAACAGAAACCCTTCCTTAGCTGAGTAAGCAGATAATCTGTGACTGAGTGAAGGCATTGGACACTTGTTGTTGTAGAAAAACTTAGTTTCCAGTAGTGTTATTTTTACTTTATCGCTATCTTACAGTTGAGAATGTATTGTGTTCGTCGAAGAACTTGAACTCGAGATTTTGATGAATTTCGACGTATCCTTACTTCCTCTCCCGCCCCTCCCCCCTGAATTCGAAAAAGTTGTTTTTGAATTTCCGTTTGTCTGTCCCTCGGAGTAAAGCTTAAACTATTTTACCAGACAGGTTTTCATAGGGTTGCCCCGAGGGGTTTTTGGAATTGGATATTAACCCTAAAATTAAGAATAGTTTAATAAAGGGCGAAAGAGAAAAAATCAATTTTCTTAAAATCGGCTCTAACGATTTTGATTAAAATTCGAATCTAGGCGTTGATTAAGAGCCAAGTTTCATAGTCAAATTTAGTACCCCTCTATTGCGGCGCTACACTAAGTTCATGACGACACCTACCTAAACCAGAATGGAATGGGCTAGTTTTCTATGCGAGAACGGCCCATTCCATTCAAGTTTAGGTAGTTGTCGTCATGAACTTAGTGTAGCGCCGCACTTGAGGGGTACTAAATTTGACTATGAAACTGGCTCTTAATCAACGCCTAGATTCGAATTTTAATCAAAATCGTTAGAGCCGATTTTAAGAAAATTGATTTTTTCTCTTTCGCCCTAAAATCATGATGACACCTACCTAAACCAGAATGGAATGGGCTAGTTTCCTATGCGAGAACGGCCCATTCCATTCGAGTCTAGGTAGGTGTCGTCATGAACTTAGTGTAGCGCCGCACTTGTGGCGTACTAAACTTGACTATGAAACTGGACCTAAGATGATAACAAAATTGGCTATTATCATTTTCCTATGAAAATGACTTTTAGGGTACTTTACAAAAGAGGAAATTTCCTTATCGCTTTACTTATATTTAAGATACCGAGTAACTTATCATTGCAAAATTGTAGTACTATTAAAAATTAAAACTTTCATTTGAAATATATATTTATGAAACCAATAGTTTCTGAGATTTGTGCAAATATTTTAACACAATTGTACACCAATGTTTTATTTCTATAAATTTAGAATCAATAGTCAATATTTACCTATTTTATTGGACTAAATTTATAAATGAAGAATATTAATAAAAACGCGATAACCATAATATGTGCAACCCCTAATAAGATGTCGAAATTTTAATACGAGGTATTGACCATTGTGGACCCAATATCAATTTATTTTTGGTCCAAATACTCTAGTGAGGACTTTAATTCTTTAAAAAGAAAATCATAAAATTTAAATCTGGGAGTCCAAAACTGTTTAACGTAAGTATAACGCATTTTTTTCTCGGATATGCTTGTGTATATTATTTCGTTTCACATTTATATTACGAGCGTTTGAGTAAATATCTCCATTTTTAAACAATGAGGAGTTCCGTACCATTTATTTTCAGATAATTGAAAAGTTAATAAAAATTAAAACAATTTCATATAATTATGTCTGCCTCGAAAATAAATTATGTTAGTCTGACAAGGGAGGTCAATTTACATTATTTATCAAGCTGGCAAAACACATTCACAAAGACGATAACTATATAACTATTAATTTATTATATCTTCAAATGTCAGAAGAAAAAAAAGAAGCTAACGTCACCTTGAACGGACTTTAGCTGAACTAATCTTGGTGACTACCTATTATCATTCCATTACTTCTCTCAACTGCGATTATTCAAATGTCCTAATATTGTGTAGTGGGAGAAGGTGATGAAAGAGAGAGAGAGAGAGGAGGAAGAAAACTTCTTGGCGGAAAATTAAGTCACGGAAATGAGTGTTTCTTCTTCCCTTATAGGCAAGTTGACAAAAGTAAGACGTTAGCGAAAGACGTGACATAAAAACAATACTACTATTACATGTTTTAAGGAAAACATTCTATGATCTTGTTAAAAACAAACTTTTAGAAAACACAAATATAATTTTAATACCAATCTTGATATTATTTTACTTTACTATTAGTGTTATTTTATAGGTATCATTCATGAGAAGTGGGTGACCTAGATCACATGCCTTGATGAATAAAAACGTGCAAGTAGACGTAACTTTCCTAGCTGTCAATTTTCATTTGCTTGCAGGGGGGACCGGGGTTCAATCCTCGGTCCTGGCACGGATTTATCTGACTGCCAAACCCCTCCTACACCTCTAAAAAGTGGTGCATTAATCACATCTTGTGAATGTGTGGAATGCCAGGCCTCCGACGTGGTTCGGATCCCACGTTAAACTGTAGGTCGTCCATTTCATTTCCCAATCAACTTACCATCACACATTACCATCAGTGCCTACAACCCGAACGGGTAGTAAGACGCGGTGCTAATAATTATAATAATAAATGTGCATGGATGTTATCAGTACCTATGAATAAGAGGCTACTCTAAACATAGTAATATGCTTTAAGTGTTTGAGATAACAATAAATGGTAGTACTTTCTAAACTGTTCTGACTGCGTTCTTACCAGAACCGAGCGTTATTACAGCTACTTTCCCATATCCATATGATAAGTCATGCACTCATGTGCTATGAAACCTTCACTTTTGATAGATAGTATTAGTAACAACGCTGATAAAATATTATTAATAATACAAGTCACATTAAAAAAAATAATGAATGCAAAAACACTCTAGTTTTTTTTTCTTTAAGCCTACCTCATTACCATGCTTAGACAAAACCATCCTTCAAGTCCAGTGATGGGATAGAAACAGGTCTCAACCTGGTTAGAAGCTAACTCTTCCTGCTTCCATAAAGAGCAGTTTCAAGCAATATGAGAGGATCTCCCAAAGGCACTGTTGTTGTTATATAAAATAAGGGGGACAAGTCCCCTATGCCCCCAATAATCTGCTCAAATGGGACACTTTTAATATCGTAAAAGAAAATCTGAACTGTTTTATTCAAAAAAAACTGAAAATCTTCGTTAGGAGAAATGAATAAATGATAAAGGCAACTTTTTTTAAATATTATTTAAAGAATAATTTATCCCGTTATCATATTATTGTTCCAATGTAGTTGCTATTTTCTAATTTAATGTGGCAATTAGTTTTCTTCGTACTCTTCACAATAATTAAGAGCAAGAGACGCCTATGACTAAAGAATCAGGAATTAATTCGTAGCCTAAAGCTAGAGTTTCCAAACCTTTTATACCTAAAGAAAAATATATATTATAGAGCCTTGATAAATATTTTTGTACTAACATTATAAACATTTAATAAAGACAGTTAAATTACAAGTATAAACGTATAAAACAAATGGAAAACATCAATATATTCTGAATTCATTTTTGGCAAACGTCCTTTATTCAGATTTGAAAGAACTGGTAATCCTAATTGATGATTCTATTTTACGGTGTGAAAAACAAATAACGAGTATTCTAAAATTGTCTCATGAAGTCTGAGATAACTGATAGAGCAGAGATTGAAAAACGCTGTTCTAGAAGCAAACGAAAAACCTCAAGCAATCCCATAGTTCTAGAGTGAGATAAGCTCCCACGCCTTTACTGTCTCTTCCCACTGGGACATGAAAGGTATGTCATTTCCATTGAAGGGTATGTGCTTGTGGTCTAGAGAAATGTCACGTGCTCTTCAAGACAAAAATCTCACCATACACCCTGTATAAGAAAAGGGTGGGGGTTGAACCGACGTTGCCTTTTCGTCGGAATGCCAGAAACTCCCTCTTGTTTGTGTATATTGCAGATACTGAATGGTATAGTGGAATTCTTGTCTGAAGAAACTCTTAAAAAACACGAACACTTTATTTTTGTAGGTGGTTTTTCTTAAGGTTTATTCTCTCATGGCTAGTAAACTAGATATTCCTGGTATTCTACTGGCAGTGGCGGATATATGACCGTCTTCGGGGGTTGGGGCACCATGTAGGTGCGGCTACTTCGTCCCTATGAGATTATGTGATGATAATGATAATGATTATTATGTGGTTCTAGTAGAAGTCTTGAATCTGGCTTAAGTATAATTAACCAGACCATGGCAATCATAGGGGCAATTCCCCTTCGGGTAAAATACATATGGCTCTGCCAGGAATCGAACCCTATATCTCTATATTAGTAGTCCAGCCGCGGTCAGTAATGTTTTGTTATTTTTTAACTCCACGTCATACTGCTCGTTTAGGTCATACGCTTATGTACAGTGGACTTACCACTTTTGTGGTTTTACATGACAGCTAGCAGAAGCTAGCAAATGGTATCAGTTACGCCAACATTGTCTAAAAATAACTTTTGTCACCATATTTGGAAACAATTATTATTTACTAATTACTACTATTATAATTACTAAAAATATTATCAATCACTTTTAACAATACTTCCTCAAAGATTACAGTATAATTTCTCTTTTCATAATCAAATGTAAGAAAAAAAAGTCTAGTGATTTCATTTTAGTTTTTCTTTTCATTCTTGTGGCAATTACCGGTTAAATAGAGCGTAAAATTCTACATTTAATGTTATTATATTCAGATATTAATATTTTTATAGCTGCCCTCGTATATCTTTAACATAAATAAATGGTTTGTGGTAATAAAGAGGAAATAACATTCAAAGTGTTAGTGAAATAATATAAAGTTT